>WTSP01020093.1:22537-80030 GCA_025331215.1 Actenoides lindsayi
AAAATAGAAAAAAAATATTAAATAAATAGAAGAGTGCATCTAAACCAGTTTCACTTGCAAGGTGCTGAGGGTTAAAGAAAAAAAGGAAAGGAAAAGTGCAGTCCGTGCAGAAGAGCTGTCATGTCACACAAATTGTCAGCTTCCCTAATATCACCAATCCCTCCTCCGCCTCACCAACTTAAATTCTCCCACGCCTCAAGGTAGACGGCTGTTGGGACTTGGCGCTCTAGATACATCCACACCGGAGATCAGTCATTTCACACTGCCAGTGGGCTTCTTTACTATTCTAATACAGAACCGATTGCACACTATGACTAATAATGTTGGCTGTATGAAAGAATTATTTATATAGAGACTGAGAAAGGCCTCCTTGGATTTCTAGACAGGACAGTCTTGATTTGGAGAGAGCAAAGCATAAAATAACTTCAGGGCCATTTCAGACTGCCGTAGTCTCCAGGAGAGAAGCCGACAACTGGTGCTTGAATTTGAAGCTGCGGATGTGTATGCTGTGGCAAACTGTCTTCCCTCGTACCCTGGAGTCCCCCATCCTCAGAAATAAAGAAGGGACATCTAGTGTATGCCAGTCAACACAGGCTTATGGAAAATACACCCTGTCAAACTAAATTGATAGCTCTTTTTCTGATGAGATTACAAGTTCAGTTGATAAAGATAGCAGCGTTCAAGCAATAGGCATCTGCGAGGCATTTGACTTGGTACACCATGACATTTTGATTACAAAACTAGAAAAAAAAAAAAAAAAAAGCACAAAATTAACGCAGTGCACCTTAAGTGGGTTAAAAATAGGTTGACAGCCTCAGAATGTGTTTATAGAAGTCACTGTGAGCAGGTCTGTTTCTAGTCTGGTCACAGAGGGATCAGGTTTTGTCCTGATGCTATTTTAGCA
This sequence comes from Actenoides lindsayi, assembly GCA_025331215.1. Taxonomy (NCBI): domain Eukaryota; kingdom Metazoa; phylum Chordata; class Aves; order Coraciiformes; family Alcedinidae; genus Actenoides; species Actenoides lindsayi. The sequence goes on from WTSP01020093.1 coordinate 23,442, forward strand.
ATGTTTTATCTATAAACACAAAGGTAATCTAACAGCTGGTGTTCAGACAATTGGCTAATGAGATGGAGATTCAGGAAATGATAAATAAAATAAGAGCACAGATCCCTTATGTTGTGTGATCAGTGGATCTACCACATTCAGACAGACGAGGTATCTTTTCTTATAATGATAGAAAAATTACACTTAAGGATATTTACTACGCAGAGTTTCTCTTCTGACAGCTGGTGACTGAAAACAGGTTGTCGTTGTGATAAATAATAACTAAAGATTATTTTTGTCAGGACAAAGGTCTTACAAAGATTCTAATGTTATTTTACTGCATAGACACAAAGCTTTTAAATGAGAAGAGGTTGCTTTTAATCTGGGACTGATATTGCTTTTGGTTTTGATGTCTGCAGTTCAAGAAGTTGCTTATAATTTTGTAGGAAGTTCACAAAGGAAACACAGATGGGGGAAAACACTTTAAACAGAAAAAAAAAAAAAAAAAAAAAGACTGATTTAAAACCAGCTGAAAATTGAGTGACCAGTGTCAATTGGTCATGTAGGTTTTCTCTGTAGCCAGCATTGGATATCTGTAGAAGATGCCTCACCTTTGCACCTCTTACTCTTATCTTGGTCTTACAGTGGAATAAAACATCTCTAAAAGTGCTGATCTTATGACATGGTCACAGTCTGAAAATACCTGTAGGTGAAACAGAATTTTGCAAATATAGAGCTTTTCTGTTGCATAGTCAAAACACTGTAAACCAGAAAAAATCAGTGTGGAACTACTGGGATGTGAAGTGTGAGGATGTCAGTAAACAGTTTAGTAAGGGAGGAGGCGATTGTGGGAGATCTTTACCACAGTTTTGACTAGAAGACTACAAGTTTTTATTCTAATACTTCCTTCCCCCCTTTGGGCACACTCTCCCCAGGTCTCTGTGGTTATCTTTCAACTCACCATCACCCTTGACAGCAGACAGAGGTGAGCAATGTGATCCCTGAGGGTTTCTTCTGGCTCCCGGACTGGCCCAGCAATCTCCTTTTATCTTTCAGAAGATGGCCCATCCCACCTCCTTTTCCCATACCTCTTGCATTTTCCCAGAAACCTGGAAAGCCCAGGAGAGCAGAAAGGGTTGCTGGACAAAAGGAACATACTTATTGCGACACCGATAGTGGAGGACAAAGGAAGAGAAAAGAGGGAAGAGAGACTGTATGGGACCTATTCCTGGGAGAGAGATTCTGAAGGTGGCAATGCCATATCCCACAGCAGCAAGAGGAAGACAGGAGAGAGCCCAGGAAAGGAAGCAGGGCAGCAAGGAGCACCTCTGACATCACTTTCCCATTTATCCATTCAGAGATGTTTCAACCCTCTGATATTAAGAAAAATCTCATACAATTAAATCTTCTCTGCCTGATTGTGTCATCTTATAAAGCTTTGGGAAACAATTTGGAAGGCTCTGACTGCGTTGTTAGGAAGCTAAGGTATGTTTTCCTTATGAATCTCAGGACTTGTTCCTTACAAGGTTCCCCTCAATCTGAGAGATGTTTCCAGTAAAGTGCTAAGATGCTGCCTCTGAAGAAATAATAAATAATGGTTGTAGCAGCAGCCAACTGTGTCTCTTTTGGGTTGGCTCCAAAGTCCATCTAAGTCCATGAGGTCCATTCTCTGGACATGCAGGTTTAGGTAAGGTCTAAATGGTAAATGTGGTTGATTTACTGCATATGTTTATACAAGCCCTCTTTCAAAGCCATCCTTTAGGTTAGTTCCTTCCCAGATATAGGGAGTACACGCAGTCATGAAATACAAACTATGATGCCAAACATGGTTTAGTAACTCAAAAAATGCAGCTTCAAAGAAACTTCCGCTTCTTTTAAGTTTATAGAGCTATGTATTCTACATTGAGCATTATAATGGGTGGACTGGAAAGACTGAGCTCAAACATAAACTTGCTTAGATGAGCTTTGGCCTTACTCTGTTCAAATGGACAGAAGTTGGAAAGATTCACTAGCATCAAGACATCAAATTCCTCCTCTGCTCTACCAAGATATGACATATAAGGCTCATTAATATTGCTTAATAAAATAGGCATATTAGAAGGACGATTGCAGATTAGAAACATATCCTTGTATTAAGATTGCTGCTGAGGCTAAACCAGTACTTCTCTGATCTTAATCACCATGGATATTTCAGAAATAAAAAAAAAAAATTCCAAGATTATCCTTTAAAACCACTGCACATATACTCTGCACACCTCTCAGGATGTTTAGTTCAGTGAGGCAAATATTCTTCATCTCAAGATTTATTTATTGGTTTATAATATTCCTGGGTTGCATAATAGAGAGATGTCTACTAATACTCTAGAGGAAGCAGGATTTCTCATGAATTTTATACACATAATTTCCTTTGGGAAGTGCTGAGTATGATACCTCCTGAAGGACTCTGTGGAAAATTCATGTAAATAAGACAAAATGGATTCATGGCTTCAGCCTGCAGTTATCTTGTGAACAGTGTTTTGTGAGACGAAAGCACTGAGGGCTTAAAACATGGACATCTTCTTTAAACACAATGGACCACGTTAAAAGGACTTGCTGGTGCCTGCTCATAAGATGACCGATCAAGGTATTTAAAAAGATAAAATTCTGACCTTCTGGCACCACATGATAAACTCCTCTGCACTTTGCAATGGTGAATGCAGATTCATTTTGGACTAACAAGAGTTCCTGGACTTTATCCACAAAGGACCTTCAAATGCCCCAAGCTCACAATGATCCTTTGAATACTGATATTTTTTGAGGACATTGACCCAAGTTGTCTCTTTTCCAGTACTTTCCAGACAAAAATTCTTCCCCTGTGATAGGTAGGTGGGCAGGGGAAGCCATGGACTATGCATTGTCTGGGACATGCACTCTTGACTTGACTGGAAAAGGAGGAAACATCTCCTTTTACAAAAGGAGTTAGAAGTTTGCTGGTTTTGATAGGAGCCTTCCCACTGGCATCTTGTCTACTGAATGCACGTGTGATTGCTCTTATTTGTTAGGCTGAAGTTTGTGTGTCCACTAGGTGCATGAAAAGTGTCTTTTCTTTCTTCCTTACCTATTCCGTTTGTAGGTATACCTCCATCCACAGAAATAGCTGACTTTTTGAACATGGATTATCAGACAGGATGTCTCAAACGATTGCTTATTTCTCCCCACCATCCCAAAATGGAAACAAACAAAGAAACCAACAAACAAATCCTGCCAAAACAAAACCAAACCAAATAGCAAAAAAACCAAAACAAAACCAAAGACCTGAATGATAAAAATTCAAAAGCAAGGGACACACTGTGAATTGCACAGAGAATGTACCAAAGGAGAATTTCTTTCAAGTGAAACCATATTTCTACTTTTTGCTAAAGACTCTTCTACTTTAAAAATACTAAAAGTACAGACAGGTCTTGAGTTTCTGGAGCAGAGCAATACTTCCACATCTCTTGTAGAAATAGCTAAAAAGATAAAAATGAAAAAAAAATCTCCTATATCATATTTATTTTATTTCAGGAAATATTTAAAAGAGACCATGACATTTGTAAGTGACAATTCCTATTGAATTTTACACTGATATTGGATATTGCTGTATAGACAATAATCCACAGTTGAAAAATTTTCAACAATTATTTTGAATGACAAGAGACTGGGAATTTTGGGCTGTAGGCTGTGTAAGGAACCTCTATCCCTATATTTCATTTACTGGTGGCCAAGCTGAATCAAAACTCGAGATTTCGTCTCTGATAAGACCTCGAATTCTTCAAGGCAACAGATATACCCCGAGTTTTGTTCTGTCTAATAAAAATATCTTCCTATGGCTTAAATTCCTATTCTTAAAATGCTGCCTGGAGACCAATGCAGTGGAGAAAAAATAAAATAGAATAATGTAGAAATCCATATTCAGGACAAATAAGTGAATCCTCAGAGGGGGTAAGCAGGCACAGAGGAGCTCTTCTGATTTACACCAGCTGAGCATCTGATGCCAAATATCACTAATGAAGTCACCAAGCCAAATAATGCACCCATCCTATTCCCTTATAATCATTCCAATGCCCCTTACAGCTGTTTCCAACTGTGTCTCTGATCTCCTTGCTAAGACATTTAAATCTCCTGTTTCATTTGCATGGTTATCCAGTGAAATAGCTCCTAGTGTTTCTTTTCTTGTTTGCAAAACTGAAGAGAGGGGGAAGGAGGAAGGGGGGGGAGAGATGTAGAAATGTGAGGATTTATCTACATGCAGGGAAATTATTCAAATCTGACAACTTACTTTTGTTCCATGAGAGACTAGCTTGGAGGCTTGGACTCTCATGGGGGCAGATAGCCTTTTTTGTAATGTCTTACCATAATTAGTATTTCATCCCATCTTGTTTGGCATCCAAGTGTTGCACTGCATTTCTTTACGACGGAGCTGGCTGCACTGAAAGGACAATGTCTTTGTTTTGTTGACAGTGGGGTTTTTTCTAACCCATGAAAAGGTTCTCAGGTCAGCAGATCAAGAACTCTGCAGGAAAACTATCTGCCAGGTAGCTGGGCTGTGGAACAAAGAGTAAGACCCAGCAGAGAACTGGAAAGAGACATCTTGTGATGGGGACACAAGAATAACTTGACTGGTCTACATCAAAGATCCCTTTAGGTTAGTGACTAATAGTGACCAGAGTGACAAGGGAATAACAGAAGAAGCAGGACAGCAAAGACTGATATTTCCTTGGCATATTGTCTTGCTCTCCTGTGACTTGCCACTCCGAGGAAGCCCATTTCTATTTAACATTCCTTGATGATTTCGTGATGCTTATATGTCCTACTCTTTTTTTAAACCAAGCAAATTTTAAGTGTCATCTTGTCATCATAAAGCAATGAATACATGTTTACTGATGTGTTCTTTGAAGAAATAGTCCTTTTGAATGTTTCAAACATGTCTCTTGAGCTATTTAATTTATACTTCATAGTCCTTTAACTAGAGGAGAAAGTGAACAGTCATTCCCTGTCTACCTTGTTCTCTCTTTGCCCTCTGCTCATCTCTTTCCATGCTTAGTTGGCCTACTCAATTTGTAGTTCTGAATTGAAGAAAAGGGGACTATGCTCTAGAAGAGGGACATTTTGCAGGACTTAGGAGATAAATTTTATATCATGGTTCAGTGCCTGTAAAGAATCTGCATATATTATTTAATATAGAATCACAGAATCTTAGAATTACAGAATCATAGAATGTTTTTTTCTTTTTTTTAAAGAAGCCTTTAAAGGTCATCTAGTCCAATCACACTGCACTGACCAGGGAAGTCTTCAACTACATCAGGTTGCTCAGAGTCCCATCCAACCTGACCTGGAATGTTTCCAGGGATGAGGCTTCTACCACCTCTCTGGGCAACCTAAATATCAAGCCCTAAATCCTGAATTGGTATATTATCTTCTACATTCACCTGTTGCATCTATTTTACATATATTCCACCATGCCTTTTTATTCTAATTTCGATTCCTTGGTGTCCTCCTTCCACAACTCCCAGTACCCTTTTGTCCTAGAAGAATTATCTAGCTTAATTGTTTCTTGCTTTTCTCCTAAAGCATCCATTGAATTGTCACTTGAACAAATCTCCAGTGCTCTCCATACAGTGATGGCTGCATCTGACAATGTAAAATAAAATAATAAAAAAAAATAAATAAATTAAAAAATGTAAGGTAGGGTAAAGGTGTTCATTGTAAACATCACTCCCAATATGATTTACTCACTCTCATCGCTTCGTCCAAACTTTTGCTGATTCTGACTGTTTTACTCAGTCAGAAAGCTGAAATCCTACTTTTTCAAGGTAATTGCATCTCACAGAGTACCAATTTCAGTAAGCAATAAGAAGTCCACTCCGTGTGGTTCCCAAATCCCTTGTTCAGGTATATCATAAGATGGTTGAGGTGTAATTATGGCCACTTTTGGTTAGGAGAAACCTGCTAATAGTATTTGTAGCAGAATTTATAATCTGCAGCATCCTAAATTCCTTTCACACTATGCCCCAAGGCATGCAACATATATTCTCAGTGCAATGCAATAAAAACATCAGTGTGGTCGTAAGGCAGACCTCATGTTAAAAAAAACCCCAAACTAAACCAAACCAAAAAGCACAAAAAAGCACTTCCAAAACCCACCAGAAAATAATATTCATGTTTTAGGGCCATGGAGACATCTCATGGGACCCTGAGAATTCATAACTCTGATGTAATGTGGATTAGATAGTTTCATTTCAAGGAGGTTTGTGCCAAACCGTGTGAACACAAGCCATTCCTGAGCTCCCTGATCTCTAAACCAGGGATTGCTCCTTCACCCTTCCTTATTTAGCAGTGCAAACATATTTCAGATGGCTGAGATCACAATAAGACCTTATGCTTACCCCAATGGTAGTGGAAAGTGTTTATGGAGAGGAAAAAAAAAAAAGTTTTCCTTGTGGGTGTGATGAATTGTTGCACTGCAGAAATTGCAGCCAGCCTTGGGCTGATGCATTGCTTTGCTTTTTATTTTGAAAGAAGCAAGCAGCATTGAGCTTCCTCTGTAAATAAGCAGCAGCTTGTCTCCAGCACACAAGGAAGAGAGGTGCTGTCGATACACGTGCCACAGCATATTGCAAACAGGACCCTAGAAAGTCCATTCTCCTCCCTGGTTTTTGTTTCCAGTGGCATTGCCTTTTTAAGAAATAAATACTAATCAAGCACACAACGATTACAAAAGGAGGTACTCCTGCGAGAAAAAGGAAAGGAAAAAAAGTCAAGAGAAAGGGATGTACCCTATTTACTCCCTCAGCTACAAATCGGCATTGAATTGGAGTCTAAGAAGTGCACATTAACATTCAGCTGGCTGTTACTGCGAGCTGTAATAGACACAAGCATCGACTAGACCCAATATTAGTGATGGTACTGGGAAACCATCCTTGCTTTTGGCTGCCTGAAGGCAGTAGTGATCCCCTGCTTGTCCTATCTGTCAGTCTATTTGATCTCCAAATGAATTGCTTTTGATAACAGCTATATAAATGCAGAACTGTTCCGCTGGGCCTTCTTAAATGAGACTCCTCTCTTTCATCTCCCAGTCATTTCAAAAAGCAGATAGACTTGTTAGAGGTTTTTAATGCAATGATTTATGTTTTATCTTGCCTGGTTTGAGGCAGCATTTATTTAGCACTAAATTCTTCCCAAGCCTATATGTGAGGGAGAAAAGCTCCAACACAATATTTGGGACTTAAAATACTGTGTCTATGTGCATATGTGCATGTGTGTACATGTGCATGTGTATGTGTGTGCGTGTGTGCACTCTGCTTCGCCAGAGAGAAATAAGTGGTGTACTTTATTTTTAGGAATTCAACACTCCAGTTCACTTGGATCATTGCACCTCCAGCCAAATTAAGTGAAACAGGAAGTAAATAATATTTGCAAATCATCAAACTACTTAGTAGAGTTCAGTCTAGAGCAAATAACAAACACTTTGGAGAGGAAGAGAGTGGGAGAAATGATGTATCTTTATTAGGTTCAGTAAAAAGTAAATCTCAGACTCTTTTTAAGTTAATAGCATTTCTTAATATTGGCAAAAGTCCACTGTGGAGGTGGGTAGTTCATCTTTTGCATTTTTCGTTTTCCTGTTGTCGAATGAGGATATGTAGCTCTTTGGATCTAAATATCAGGTGAAGAGTTGATTTTTGCTTCCATGTTCATTCATAAAGAAATAAGCAGTGCTCCTGCTGATGTCTGTGCAATGGAAAGAATGGAGGCCCTTTGGAGTAATCCAGGAACAGTCATCCAGACTCCATGTGAAAGGATGAGATAAAATTTCAGTCCTGGGCATTATATTTCCCTATGTTTTACTGTAATATTGTTTGCATTGGCCTAAATATTTCTGGGGACAAGGAAACTATGTTCTAAAAAAGTCTAATTTTTGAAAGTAGTGAAGCTGGCTGGCCTGTTACTGTGTTATTTAGCATACATAACATTCTCTCTAATCAGCGATAACTGATACATTCAAAAACCTCCTTTCTGCCATGGAAATAAATAATACACTAAAAGGAGATGAATGAAAAAAAAAAGGGAAAATATATGTAATTTAAATAATCTCTTTAAAATAAGGTAATATCTTTGATGCAACAAGGAACTGAGCAATAGTAGGAAAATTAGCCTATTTTTCTTTGAAATGACAAATTTAATTTTTTATCTTGAAAAGGGAAATTTGGGTTAGCATCAGGCAAAGGAGAGGCAGGATTCTTCCACATCTCAGGTTGGGGTTGAAATATGAAGATACTATACCAGAGGCCTCCAAGAGACTTTTTATTCCACAATACTTTGGCACGTATTTTACATTGGAACTCAAGAGACACCTATTTCTCTCCAGTAGCTACAGAAACAATTTAAGGATGTTAAACTTCTAAACAGGACTTTCTCTTTTCTTTTCTCTTCCTGGTGCTGCTTCAGCTAGTTAAAAAAAGCTAAATGTTGTCTGGAACAAGAAGAGAGAAATCCTGAATAGCCTGATGGTTTAGAGAGTTTCCTGACAGCTGTTGTCTTCAGCTCAGACAACCCGGGTTCCTCCTCTATCCCACTGGTTGGAGCACTTTTTCAGGTTATGTGAATCCTTCCCCAGCTTTGTGTTGTAACTGAATTCCGGGCAAACGGTCTATTAGTGGCATGTAGAAAAAGGAGCAAAATCACTTCCTGCTTTTGATTTTGTTTCTGATGCTTTAATCTCTACAGCTATTCTGGAAAAAAAAATAAAAATAAAAATAATAAAAAGGGATTTTTTAGAAAATCACTGTGGAATACTATTTCCCTCCCTTTTAAGTGTTTGTAAAAATTCACCAAATTTAACATACATCCTCTGATAGTTTCCCCTGTCTTGGGTTGTCACTTTCTAGAAGATAAAATTCAATGAGGCCCAGCTCTACTATGTTCATTTTATTAGCAGAAAAAAAACCAACCCAAACCAACAACCCCTATGGTGCCATTCTATAGCTTCATGATATAGCATATACCATATATAGTTCTCCAGATGTGTGGAGGCATGTCCCTTAGCTTAGGTGCCAAGTGTCCAAACCCAACATTTGTGCTGGTATTGCCTGACAGGGGGCCAGTGACCACCTTCCTCAGTAGTGCACAGCAGGACCCCTGAGCTTGAATTGTTAGAAGAAAGACACACTCTCCTGGAAACTGCAGCCTGATGGATCAAATACATATACAACACATACTCATCTTCCCAGCCTAAAATGCTTCCAAACGCAGAAAACAAATATGTAAAGAAATAGAAATTTGTGTTTCTTTGGATATCATAAATCTAGCAATTGGCCATTAATATTAAAAAGTAGTTTCCTGCCAAAGGATACTTGAAAATGCTGTCAAAGCTTTACATGCCTAGACTGTATTTGTGTTTGTATTAGTATTTACAGATGTAGATGCTATTAAAGAAAACCCAGAAAATTCAGAAGGCATTCTTCTTTCTACATTCCATTATGAATGGTATGAATTGCCAAAATATAAAAGTAGTACTTGATGAAGGACTTGAGACATATATGCTTCTTCTCAGCTATCTCTTCTTTCCAGGATAATGTAAAGGAGATTGATGTGAAAGAAGAGTTTCAGTAAGTTTCAGTGGCCTGATTCTGCTCCTACCAAAGTCAGAATAACTTTTTTATTTACTTCAGAAAGAAGAGCATTGATAGTTGATCAAACTAATTTTAATCTAGATTTATATAGACATGTATATATTATGAATATCTTTCTGTGCTAGAAGTCTATCCAATCAACTGATATTTGTTTCATGAATACGGAAATACCTCCTTGTCAAATTCAACTATTTCATGGAACATCCGCCCAGAAGTAGACAGAATACTATGCTTCTTTTTTCACTTTAAAGGAGCTACATTGTTTTAATTTGGAAATGTTCTTAAAAACCCATTTTTAAAAATCATTTTTGTTCCTAAGGAATAAAACTAAAATGAAGATCATGCCTTAGAAAAAAAGAAAACCCCCCAAACTTATGCTTTAAAAAAATTTGAACACTCTTACAGAAAATTGTTCTGTTTGGAGTGTCCAGGTTTCCATTGGAAGAGATCAAAAATGTATGTGGACAAAAAAATAAAAAGCCTGTAGAGGAAATAATCTGGAGGAGCGGAAGCTACTTATTTCAGTCCCTGCAAAAAATGGTCTCATTGCTACTCTTACTTATTTGCCATTTACAGTAGTTTAGGAACAGTTGCAGATGAGACTGTTTGATTTCCTGAATACAACAGTGTTGTCCAAGTCAGCAGCAAATACAGCTTTTTAGCAGATAGGGCAGCTCCATTAATAGGATGCACTCAGTCCTGCGGTCAGCTTTAGGATGTGAACAGCTATATTGTACTAATTCTAGTGCTACAGGTCATTCTGGTGCTACTTTTGTTGTCTCTTTGTGGCACATTGTACAAGCTAGGCTTGTCCTTAGATGAGATCTGTCAGAGTCTTTAGACCAGGAAACTACTGCATTGGCAACAGTGTCAGATTCAAGGGGCAGCTCAATAGACAAGCTGGGAGGTTGGTGGTGAAATCCTGGCCTGGGAGGTCAAGGGAAAGTTCTCCTGGACTTCACTTGTTTTAGACATTTAGCCCAGACCTTTTGTGTTTCAAACTAAAAAAAGGTAGATTTAGGCTAGACATAAGGAATGCATTTTTTAAAATGAGGCCGATGAAACACTGGCCCAGGTTGCCCAAAGAGGTGGTCGATAGCCCATCCCTGGCACCATTGCAGGTGAGGTTGGCCGGGTCTCTGAGCGACCTGCTCTAGATGAAGATGTCCCTGCTTGGTGAAGGGGGTTGTAATAGATGACCTTTAAAGGTCCCTTCCAACAAACCATTCTGTGATTCTCGTTTTTTCTAGTCTATTTGCATCAGTGCTAAATCTGCAACACTTCAAGGAATGGAAAAAAAAAGCAGGGTCTTGAACTTTAGCAGAGCTTAATATACAGATGTGATTTACAGAAGTTAAGTCAAAATCTGCTCTCAGTGCCACTGATCTGTGTAATTTCCGATTTCCACTTTGGCTTCCACTGCCATGATTGAAGGCTACTGAAGCCTCTTACCTCCATGAGAACTGGATCTGAATATAGCTGTAACCAGAAAAGATGCTCTCACAAATTCTGGTCACCTTTAGATCTGAGAAGTCCAAAAAGCATAGGCTATGTGCATGCTGTGAAATTAAATACTTCCAGAAAACATTCCCAGGCCTTGAAATTCCAGTGACAATAATAGTAAAATATTAGAGTGGTTTTGGCTCAGGAGAAATAACAACGATTCCTGGATCAGGAATCATTTCCAACATGCATTTTTTGTGGGGCCACACAGTGTTTTGGGGACCAAGAACTCTTATAATGAATGTGGTCAAACGTTGTGAATTGACTCCAGGGACAGTGAATGGTCAGGTCATATAAAATTTGCTGTCAGATATATCATCAAGACTGTGCCAGTAGGAGGGTGTGGGTCATCTGGATGTTTCCATTGGTCTTATACGAACCCAAAGGAAAACGTAGAGTTTAAAATCCCTGTATAAGATCTACAAAATATGAGGAAGATTGTATCAGGGTAAAACTTCTGCTATTCAAGAAGTTTAGCATATAGAAGATGAAACAGAGACTTTGAGAAAAGTTTAAAAATTGTTTAAAAGTAGTAACTTGGAAGCATTATTAATCACTCTTGACAGATGAGAAATACAGAGAGACTAAATCCAGGATTTTATATTTTATTCATGTACACAGATATGTATAGATACATATATAAATTTATATATGGGAGCTCCTGCTGCTATAGAGGACTCAGTGTAACCGGGCAGGTTTCTAAAGAACACAGTATGCTGAAAACATGGCCTTAAGCAACACAATAAAAGCTGAGTGCTGTTGATGGCAGTAGAAAAACATGAAAATGTTCCATTTGAAATGTCTTCTTGTTGAAAAATGTTTCTTAAATTGAAGTTTTCTATAGGAAATGTTTCTTATGAGAAAAAATGGTTTGCATTTTTGGCAACCAAAAATTGGCCAGAATTCAATTTATTTCCCCCGCCCCCCCAAATGTTGGCTTTCTGACAAAATTTTAAATACTTTTTAAGGCAAGGCTATCTGAAAATACAGAATTTCAAGTTTTTCTCTAGAAGTTTATTTCTATAGAAGTTTTTTTTTCTCTAGAAAAAAACCCACCTTTTCTGTCTTCTGAACATTTGGCTTTTATGAAGGCACCAAGGAAGTAAGTGAGTTTTGTTTGCTTTAAAGCCTTTCTGAAAAGATGACGAAAACTTCAAGACCTGTTCTTAAACTACACGTCCAAGGTGCCCAAGAAAAAGGTGGCAAAATTATGAATCATACTTCGCTCTTCTGAACAGAAGGCCAACACCTTTCTCTTTGTAGGTACCATCTGCCTGTCCCTTAATGAATAAGTTCTCATGGAATTTCCCACAGGTAATATAGTGCAGAAAATCAGGAATAACAATTCATGTTCTTCTGCTGCCCAACCTCAGAGCATCTTTGCAGGGGAATTTCCATACATGCCATCAGTAAATGGCCTTTTTTAACAACCAGGAGAGCCTATCCCATTCTGGTAGTGGTTTTTTGTTTGTTTCATTTTCATTCTGTAAGGGATTCAGGCGTTTAGTTTTGGGTTGGACCGGGGGAGAGCAGGAAGAAGAAAGGATGCAGCACTCCAATATTTTCCCCTGTATAGCATCACTTATTAAAATCCTGTTGTCCTGACCATTGTTGTTGCCATTGAAGTCTGGTTTATTTACTTGAAAATCTGATTTGTTTCATTTTATTACTGTGTTTGTGAAGTAACTGATATCAGATTCTGCAGGAAAGAGCTGCCATTTACCAGCAGGCTGTGATGGCTCTGACGCGGTCTGCAGGACCGGCTCCGAGGCTTGCTCTGCCCCGGGGGCTCTCGCAGAAATAAGATTACTGGCAATAACTGCTTCAACTGCTTTGAATAACAGACACAACTCAGAGAGCATAAAATTAGCATAAACACAGCATCAGTGTGTTCCCTCGGCGGATACGAGACAGGCAGGATATGGAAAATTGACTGAAATGGGGTCAGGCGCTGCTGAAATCGCAAAGGCAAGGAAGCGCTGCCGAGTGGAGAAGGTGGCTTTGCTGCTAATAAATAAATAAATAAAACGATAGCCATGAAGTTTTAATGATAAGACGTTCAGAGGGGTGGATATTAAGAATGCAACGCCAGTGTCAGAGCATCCTAACTGTTGGCTTTCCAGACAAATTGCTCTGCACCATCCTTTGGCTTTGCGCTCCTGTTTGGGTGGAGGGAGGGGGAACAAATACCAATAATAATAACAGCAATAACAACAATTTCTTGTGACAAATTTCTTAGTTTGTTTGGTTTGGGTTTTTTTCGGGGGGGGGGTGGAGCGATGGAAAGAGAAAAAAGGTAGATGGAGGGTGCACTGTGATAAGTGGAGGAGGATGCCCTAGATTTGTTAATGAGTGGTAGAGAGAATTTTGCAGCACTCCTATCTTTTTATATTTATCAAATATTAAAATGGGAGATGCTTACTGACACATTCAATAAGGAAGTACATTAAGAGGGGAAGGCACAGCCGCTCTGATTTCGTAGTTTTAATAACAAGATGTAGCAGATACCGCTCGCAACAGATTTGCCCATGGAGCTCTGGATACCCAAAACCTCAGACCTGTTCATACAGAGAGAGCTGGAACTAGCACATGCTTAAGAACAGAAGTTCCTCAGAAAACCAAACTACTGAAAAAGACCCATAGTGAGCATGTTTATCTCATAACCAGCATGAGATTTGGGATATTGTTTTCAAAGCAGCCTCTCCTCCTTTGAAGAAGAGATACCAGAGGAGGGTAACCCACATTGGTGGAGCATAGGTTGTTTTCATTCAAGAAAGAAAACGCTTATGACTCTGCTCCTGCTTCCCACTGTTGGGAGTTTGTCCTTCAGATGAAATGGGAACTCTCTCAAAGTCCCAGGATGAAAGCCCTTTGTCAACTTACAAAGCAGAGCCTGGGACCCACTTTCAGAAAAGTGCTTTAACCCATGTGTATTTCAGACTGATACAATATTCCACGTTTCGATCATGTTTAGAAAATCTCAAAGAAAATTGAAAATATAATTTTTTCCTCAAATTCATCAAAGATGTTTTGGGAAGCTTGTTTATTTTCCTTCCTTCTTCTTTCTTTTGCTTTTCCTCTTTCTCCATTTTTTTCTCTTTCACCCCCTCTCTCATGCAGAATCTTTTTCAAGGTCTTGGCAGGGAAAGATGGGGCATCCACAAATATTAATCTTTGCCTGAAGAATGATCTGTTGAAGGTCAGGAATGTTACAGGAGGATGGGAAACACAGAGAAGTGGGTAACTTTAGTTAACTACCTTCAGGACGATTAAGTGTGTGGAAAAATAAAGAGACTGGGCAAGAGCAAATCATTGCATACAATCATTTTCTGACTGAGCTCTGCAATCAATTGTATGAGGAAGTGAGATCTCGAGAGAGCTGTGGAGTGAGTTTAAGTGTTCTTGCCATTAATATTTTATCTTTTTTTTATTATTATTTTCATGACCTTTATAATTTCCTGAATTGAAAAGGGGTCAGAAAAGCCTCTGAGAGAAACAGGACTTCTAGCTTTGCCATCAGTTGCCTTAAAAAAAAAAAAAAAAAAAAAAAAAAAGCCTGCTATTGTGAGATCTCAAGGCCAAGAAAATTTATGAGCAAGCTTTGGACATGAAATGAAACTCTTTGACAGTGTGCCCTTGTCTATAAAAATAAGCACTAATGACCCTCTGTCCCTTGCTGGTAGATCCAGAGGAAAGGGCAAGTTTAAAAAGGCCCGGGAAACTAAACTACTTTTTCACCCTTAAAGGTGGTCCTTTCAGGTCAGAGGGAAGACACGTGGTTGTGGAGCATGGGTATGGCACGCCTGGGGACAAATAAAAGACTTCTCTCTCCCCAAAGCATCAATCTAGCATCCCTCACCAGCACCACATTCCTTAAACAAACAAGCAGATGAATGGGCCAGAAGAACATGTGAAGAAAAACAAATTAGACTTATAAAATGTCTTGGAGTCCAGACACTATTTTCCTATGGAAAAAACCTTAATTCCTGTCTCCTTCTCACAAAAGGACCTTTTTCTCTCTTTATATTGGGGTTAACCAGCATTTAATTTATTTATTCAGGAATATAATTGATTCTAATGACAGTGGCAGGACTAAGCCTGCCAAGACTGTAGTTTACTGGCATGCAGGCTATCGTGGTCCTCATTCGTTTAGCTTAACTGCGGCTCCCGAGTTAGATGCATAGTTGCCCTAGGCTCCCTCTGTAATCTGGAGAAAGAAATAGGCTTCTCCAGAGAGTGGTGCACATCTAGCCTGGACTAAACTGCTCTCTGACAACATTTTTCTCAGGGACTATCACTGGAATCCAGGATGACTACATGGGATACCAGTCAGGCACCTAAAGTGTAGTTTACTAGTAGAAATACAGTCTTAGTGGCCAAAACCTACTTGCCTCTTGATGCTTTCCTGTCTCCACTTGATACTGTCTTGTACTAAACATGGAACGGGAGCTTTGTAAATCAGACTTTTAGTTTGTTTGGGTTTTTTTGATGACTCACAACTTTGAGAATCCTGGTCAAATACCAAGGTTTGCAAGTTTTATGATCATCCTCATCTTCATTGCATTGACTTCTCATGTATAAATCCAGATTTGAATTATCTGGCTGAAAACTAGACCTTAGGTGATATGGTAAAAAAAGATGTTAAAAGTGGAATCAAACATTTTCAAAAATGAGTGGTCAAAACACAGTAGTTTACCTCTCTGTGCTTCCTTCTCCCCATCTTTCACCTGTGTTGGTAATTTTGACATACAGTCCTTCTTTATTCTTAAAGAAAATAAATGCACAATTTTAAAGAGTTACCCATTTTTTCACTAAAATACCTATTTAAATGAAAATATAATAAAAAACTTCAGTTCTTTTATTACAAAGCAGCTTCAAGTAAAGGCAACACTTACTAGTCTCTAACCCTCTAAATATGATCTAACTTTGATTTGGTACCATACAAATAAAGTTAAGAAACAAAATGAAATTAACTTAAAAAATCACTGAGAATATAAATTTACAGAAGAATTGTGAGTCTTCCATAAATATTTTTAGAAGCTGTTAATGTCACTATCTGAAATCCATTAGGTTTGAGTAAGAAAACAATTCTGATACAGAAGATTGACTAACTATTCTTAGTTTAGGATAATTAATTCATACACTAAGGTGTCAGTCCTGAAGAGACTTATTTGCATGTCTTTTCAGCTCTCTTGAGCCAAGATATATACTGTTCATGGCATTAAGACCATATGCAATTTTTTTTCCAAGGATAGAAGCTCAGTTTGCAGGTCTTTTTTAATCCATACACTTCTAGGTGTTGAAATGAATAGCTGAGAATTGCAGGAGTGTTTAAAAAGTTTTCACTTAAACTTTATTACTGAAAGAAATAAAAACCAACCAAACAGAAACTTTAAGTCGGATGAATACCCTGGGAAAAAGAAATAAATTAGACTATCAGTCTTCTGAATGTTTTCCTGTGTATGAACAAAGAAAGTAAAATTATTCACAGGAATGCTGAGATGCTAAATACCGTCGTAAAAGCCTCAAAATGTTGACACCCTCACAAGCAATTTCTGGAAAGGAAACTTTCACTCTATGTCTGAATTCCATTTAATGCCTAATTTCCAATGTTCTGGTTAATTCCCTCAAATATCTGCCCATTTTCCTTTATATAGGTCTCCTGGTTGAAACCAGCATCAGCCAATGGTTGGTAAGCAGATTGGTACTAACTCATTTAGTAAAAAACTTGTTCTGTAAAAAAATAGTCAGGTGGCACTTGGCCAAGATACCCAAATCAACAACCTCCTTAATATTCTTAGTCCTGTTGCTTTTATGATGGTTGGGTCAAGCCCTTGGTTACACCTATGTTTGGAAGAGGTCAACAGCTTTGGGTACCTACTGGCATAATGCCTCCTTCTGATGGTTTTATGGTTTGCAACATGTAGGCAATGAGTCGTGAGCCATCACAGTCTCTAGAACTACAGACTCTAGTCTCTAGAACCAAAGTTTATGGCAATATAAGCTACCTATTCCATGTTTAGGAATCAAGTTTAAGTTGGGAGAGGCATAAGATTCTCCTAAGAGAGCTGTAGTGCAGGCACAAATAATTGTGCACAGGCAAGAAGTTACTTGCATTATTTAAACAATGTTGAACATTCACCAAAACACGGACATGAAGAAAAGCAACCGGAACTAAATGAAACATGACATCATAAAGTGACAGAAAAGTAGCATTAGTTTATCCATTATTTATTGAACCTTCGGTTAACTGTATTTAGTCCCAAATATGTCCCATTCTGTCCAATAAATGTACAGATTAAACTGCTTTCCCACATGTCAAATGCTAAATATATCCTGGTACAAATTTCTCAAAGTTCTCTTTTCTGACACTTTCTATAACATCATTGCTAACTTTTCCAGAAATCAGCAGTGGCCTGAATTTATTCCACTACCTGTTCATTATAGACTTCTGGAAATGTTCGAACAGGGTTGAAAAAGAAGAGACATTATGCTATGAGATTACAAGACAAGCTCAGGAGCTCTTAAGACAACATCTCTGAAGCTACTGTAATGGTGCCAAGAGTATCTTGTTTAATGGGTTTTCTGATACAAGTCAAATAGGGTAGCTATTAAAAAAAGGGAAAAAAAATATCAGTTCAAATAATGTTTTAAATGGAGGTAGTTGGAACAGCAGAGAGAAACTCTTAATTTCTAAAGATGGTTTTTTTCTCCTTGAATCATACTTTTATGAGTTCATCATCATCAGCAATCAAGATTACTTCCAACTTCTTATGGTGAACAGAAGACTGAGCCTGAATTTGACCCAAATTCACATCCCTGGTGTTCCACCAGGAGTTCTAATATAGAAAGAAACAGTTAAGTCATAAACAGTACGATCAGGTGGGATTCATCTGCCCGCAGACGTGTTTCTCCAGACTGGACATGTGCACCTTGCTGTAGGTATATCCCAACTTCCTTGGGAGTCAATGGAGGGAAGGAAGAGTTTGCATTTCTTTCTGTACTAAAGTCCTTCCAAAATACATTGGATGAACTGGTGAACACTTCTTCTTCTGCATTAAGCATGTGGAGACCCTTGGCTGCCTCACTCAGCCATAGCTGTCTACAGTACGTAGAGCAATGGGAGGTGAATTCCACTGTTGTTTCAGATGCTAATGGGTGTCAGGCTTGAACCAATGCCTCAGGGATTAAAATTGTATTTCAAAACACTGTCCTTAAATTCGGGATATGTAGATTTCTTTAACTAATTTAAAACCAGGTAATTGTGGTGTTTAAATCAGAATTATAATCTCTGGTGTTTCTTCTAAAATCAATGATGAGAAGTAACAGTACTTGGAGAGGATGACTGATCCCTTTTTTAAAACATGTATCAAAGATAGGTTAGATAAATTGCTCTCAGAAAGTGGTTGTTTCTTTCCACTGACCATAAAGGGAAGCTGAAGGACAAATTTGGTCTGGCGTCCTAATTTTAAGCACAAACTAAAACTCACCAAGTTTAATGCCGTCACTCACTTCGGTGGGGATAACTTGGGTCTGAATATCTTTATTTCTTCTTCTATCATCACAGCAATGTTCTGCCACTTGTGAAAAAACAAGAAATGAAACCCAAGGTAGCACACCAACCACTATCTCATGTCCTTTCAAACTGAAGTTGGTAACTGTCAGGATGTCCAGGCATTGATCAAGTGAGTAAAAATGGAACAAAGTTAAGTATAACTTTGTTGTTCTTGTTGTTAACTTTATTGTTAAATATCCTTGCTCTGGGGTGAGTTCACTGACATCTGAACTGGTTCTTTCTGTATGCAAAAAGATTCACTCCTTCTGAGGCTCTTACATATTTTATTATTTAATTTCTAGTAATTAGTCTGAACCACTGACTCAAACAGAACTAGCCAAGTGAAAAAGAAAATATAACAAAGTCCCCCAATATGTTGTCTTTGCCTAGGGCTATAAGCAGCTGATGGCTAATGGGACAGATGATGCTCCTCTTCTCAGTTCATCCATTTAGCTGCTTGTTTAAGACACAAGAATGCCTATGTGCCTTGACCCACACTTTGGCATTTGAAACTTTCATGTGTGTTCTTGGTAAAGATGGACAGATATTTTTCCTGACCTTCAGGAAACATCAATTTTTTCAGCAAAACTTGCAAACTGTAGTATTTTGCTTTGTTAATACAGATATGCTACCTTTCAAACTCAAGTCAGATATCTTTTCCTCTCTTTGTCTGGTGATTATGGGGATAGCTGCACCTCTGAATGCACTGCAAGCTCCTCTCCTGGAAAAGCAATGAAATAGCAAATGGCAGTCCTTCATCATCAAATGTTGTGGGAGATGCAGCATGGAGCTAGAGAGGGAGGAGAGAGCAATCTAATTTCTGTATGGGATGATGACATTTATTAATGAGCTATATAAAGTGAAATAGCTAGGGGTAGTGGGGGGGGAATAATAACACCCACACAAGCAGGTAAGAACCAGGTAACGGTGACTGCAATTGCTTCTGGTATCAAGTTTCCCCTCCTGAGACTTATGTCAATTACAGGTGAGATGAATTACCTACTGGAGATACCTCTGTCCTCTTTGGGAACTAGTCTAGAGCAGATGCCTGAGTTTAAGACAGGCAAAATTTGATGGCATTAATTTGAATCTTAATTGGTTGGTTCTGTCAAAACTGGATAATGACCTGCAATCTGAGGTCATAGATGTTTAGTAATTTAACAGGGTGTAGTTGAAGTTACTGAGTGTAAAAGCATGGGTGTTCTTAAGCTCTTGGCTTACCAAAGGCTTTACACACTTGATGAAATTCCACTACTACTGCTTATCTAAATAGTAGCTAAGTATAACTCCTAGAAGGTGGTTTAACAACTTCAAGGCACAGTGCTTCTTAAAAACACATCTGTTTTACTCGCTGTGCAGTTCATGTGTCCTACCTTTTTTTCCTACTCCCTGCCCTCTGGCCCATGTCAGTGCTGCTCCTGAGGTCAAACTGAGTGAGAATCTGATGGCAGGAATCAACACTGATTTCCACATTGACTCTGTTTATTTCTGTTCATTCCCTTAGGGACTTTGTGGTTTGTCTGTTTTGTTTTCTTCGCATTTTATTCCAAGAAACTTTACTGCTGCCTGTAAGCGAGACAATCCAGCTTTGCTAGCTGGCAATGGGAGCTCGGGGGCTCCCTGAAAATGTTGAAAACTCTTTGCTTTCCAGAATGTTTGTTTAAGAACAGTGAATTTACACAGCTTGCACTGAGTGCTTGATACACAAAAAGATTTGCAGCTCTCAGGCACAAAATACCCACCCAGTCTGTCTTCCAGAGCTCCAGTACTGTCATCAGCATGCAAACTCTACAAGGCAGAATCTGGCATAAGAAATCCTTTTAAAGGTCCACTGGAAGTTTTCACAGCAGCGCAATGAAGTATCAGGATCCACTCCTAAGCCATAAAATGGTGTAAACTATTTCCTAATTGTGCCTGAAGTATAAGATTTGCTGATTTTTCCTCTAAACTCCCTCTTTATCCATACTCCCTCCAGTCTCTCCATCGGATGGCAAAGTCCCAAGCTTCAGAGAGGAGATTCTGATGAGACATCCCTTTATGACGGAAAAATTTATAATTGGACTACTGATGTCTTTTTAAAATGAATGAGGACAATAAATCAAAAAGAAACATTGGCATGTCTGACTCTAAATTAGTAGGAGGGACATGCAGTGACTAATTCCTTTAAGTCAAATTCTGTTATATCTATATTATAGATCATAGAATCACAGGATCACAGAGTGGTTTGGGTGGGAAGGGACTTTTAAAGATCATGTAGTCCAATAACATCTTTCACTAGATCAGGTTGCTCAAAACCTCATCCAACCTGACCTTGTACGCTTCCAGGAATGGGGCATCAAGAGCTTCTCTGGACTACCTGTCCAGTGTCTCACCACCTTTATCATAAGTAATTTCTTCTTAATGTCCAATATAAACCTACCCTCTTTCAGTGTAAAACCACTACCCCTTGTCTTATCACTACAGGCCCTAGTAAAATACTTCTCTCCATCATTTTCAGGAGCTGCCTCAGCTTCAGTAATTGTACACCCATCTAACTTAAAGATGCTGCATTTGGAGAGTGAATGTCCACAAAAAAATCCTGAAAAATGCAGCTGCACTCCTGAGAGTGACCCCAGTTGAGCAGCTAAAACCAGAAACACCTGAAATCATCATCGCAGTATGAAAAATTCTGCTTCTAGACTAGCCCCACAATAAAATCTGATCTCTCAAGAGAAACAAGGAGGAAAGGAGGTTTTACTCAGTGAGTTCTTTTTTTTTTTTTTTCTGCTTGAAAGAGAGATAAAAGGAAGGGATTTAATGATTTGGTTCCGATTGGAAAACTGTTCTGTTCTTTCTCAGATGTTTCTGTCCTCCTCCAATCTGTTTCTCTGTTTTATTCTTCTTTGTCCTTATGAGACACGCCACAAACAAATAACTCAGAAATCAGTGAGCTTTCAACTCTCCTCCTTAATCACTAAACTCGGTGATCCCTGTCCCCATCCCTGCCTCCCTCCCTTTTTCCCTCTGCATCTTCATCACCCATCACTTTCCCCAGCAACTCAGACTGGGCTGAGCTTTCAACTTAATTTTTCAATTGAACATCTTTGCCAGCTCTTGATCTCATACACGGTTTTCTTTTGCAGTGCCCCTTGAACACCATTTTTGGGTTTGCTTTGTCTTTTTTTTTGCTTGTTGGTTGGTTGGGGTTTTTTTTCTCCTCCTTTCCTTGTTTTTCCTATGTAAGCTGAACTGCAGAAGCCAGAGTAAAGTCATCAGCTTTTGGGAGATCGTCACCTGAAATCACCTCTCTGCCTATAAAAAGTGTATTGGACCTACCTGGCCAGAACGGGCTCTTACCTTTTGCTGGTGTATTAAATGTACTGTAACTGCTGCCACCAACAGGACACTCGACAAAAATGAGACATTTTCCCACCCACTGCTTCAACAGCTAGGTCTAAAAAAAAGCTAATGAATAGATTAGAAGAATTTACAACCTAATATCAGTTTATTTGTTATAGCAAGCTCCCTTCTGTACAATCTCTCTTACAACTGCCCCGCCAGATGATCTAAGCAGAACATGCTGGCTTTTCTCATCCAGATTGCAAGAGTTTTTTGAAACCTGCATATTTGAACTATGACCATTTTATGCAATGAACAAAGAAAAATAAAGATGCTACGAGAAAGGAGCAATGAAAAGATGCAAGAAATACTTCCACCTGATTCATAGATTACTAAGACTTGAAGTGACTGTTTGCAGTGAAGATGTTGAGCTGTAAAATCTGTTTCCCAGTGGCAAAAAAAAAAAAAGTCTGTACTGTTCCTGCAAGTCCTTCTGCAAGAGCTACTGCATGATTATTGATTTTTTGAAACTGTCTGCCTCAAAGTGAGAATGCTATCATGAGTTCACATGTTGCCGTACTGTGTTAGTACAAAATGCTGAACATTGTTTTTCACATGCTTTAGAATTTTTATATGCCGTTGTCTAAGTTTATCCCAAAATGTATAAATAGCTTAGGTTTTGGAAAAAGGACCCATTTCTTTATATCCTGAGAAAAGTTAAAACTTTTTTTTTTTTTTTGCCATAAAAATGTCATGCAAAAAGAGGCACAGAAGTTTCCAAAGTTCCTTTTCATTATCTCTAATAAAAAAAAAAAAGAGGGGGGAAAAAAAACCAAAAAGAATTTAAGAAATCAGGAGGAAATGTAATTGAAATTGAAACATGGACTTAATTGCAACTTTATAAACAAAGAAAATTATACTGGCAATGCATTACTTCTTTGGAGGATATATTCAAATTCTTTCTTGCAAAAATAAAAACCAGAGTATTACAACTTTTAAAAGTCAGTTTGATAGTTTTAATCTTTTTTTACACATGCTTGTCTCACTACATTTAGTTCAATTTAAGATAAACTGAAGAGTTTCAGTTTGACTCTGGCTGGTGTGCTGGATTCCAATTAACCCCAGATATACTGAAATTCAAAGCCTTTCAGAGCAGGGTGAGGGCATGTTTATTTTCATTTTGGAAAGAATGCTTCCCATAAAAATAACTAGAACCTAAATTACTATTCCATGTTGTCATTTAATTTTATGGATGTGAATTCAGTGTGGGATTTAGATATCTCATGGTTCAATTCTCATGTCATTGGGATTAAAGAAATTATTGTGAAGGAAGGCAGGATGAGGACATGGAGCACAACAGATAATCTGAAATGATTCTCTATTTAATTCTGGAAGAACAGTGCTCACACAAGGCACTATTGTGGAGTCACCATTGGACTGGAGCCTATTTTGTTCAATTTCCATATACAGGGAAATTGCTCCCAACTCCCTCAGGCAGCTTTGCTCAGGGATACTGAGGAAAATTAATCTGAATTAATTTTTGAAGTGGATTAGTTCAACTAAATTAAAATGCTGTGTGGACTCTCTCATTCAGAATTAAAGTGGCTTTAATTCTGTTTTGCCTCATTCAGTTTAACGTTGGATGAAGAAAGACAGAATTTAGGCTCCTTTAGAATTTTGTCCAGCTGAAAGCAATTTAAATTCCCACCTTCGATTAAGTTGGAGTTATTTTGCTGACTGTCCCTGCATAAGCAGTACTGTAATGTTCATGAAGGACAGAACACGGACACAAAGATCTCTGTCTGCAGATGGGGCAATAGACCAGGTGGTGGATTGCTTTCCCACTTTATTTTCTCTCAGGAGGAACCTGAGGAAGGACATCTCAGCCCTATTGTACATTCAATCCTAGGCTCTCTTCTCAGTCTGGCTGATGTAAGGATTTAGAAAATGTGAAAATGTGAAATGGACTCATTTTTCAAGCTTTTTTTATTCAAAGGATAGTTACATCTTCCAAGTCACTAGTGACATGCACTGGCTTTCTATCCCATTACAATTCTCCAGAGCCTTCTGCTCCCCTACCTCTTCAAATGAACCATATTAAAAAAAAAAAAAAAAAAAAAAAAAAAAGGACTATTTTAAGCGTAGAAGACAGATACTCACCAGGAGTGGGAGGAGCAAAAGAGAAAACCAAGGCCTTATCCAAATGCCTTGAGAACACAAACGGACCTATTTTCTCATGGGCAAAGTCCCCCTTTCATAGACGTGAGAGACGATGTTCATGTTGATGCTGGGACGTTGCTGATACACATCAACAAGAAAATAGGGCATATCAACTCCAAAAACCCTGACTCGCATTAAATCAATTAAAGGTTTTCTCCATCTGGTTCTACCCAAGGGGTTTGTACTGATTTAACTAAATTGATTTCTAAACTGATTTAGTTAAATTGGTGCATAAACTGTGTGTAGAACAGCCAGAAGTAAGGACGGAAGAGTCTAAGTAAGTCAAACAAATCCAAGTGAGTATAAGAGGCACAGTGAAAGAGCTGGGAAATAGATTAAGTGGCAGCATAACCTTTAGGGGTTATGTGGAGTGATTCTGAGCACAGTTGACAAAGATGTGAACATCTGTCTCTGCCCACATTGACTGTTGCCCTCAAATCACTGTGATGTGCCAAACTGAGCCTGGAAATCTGAGGAACTTGTTTAGAAAGGTCCAAAGGTGGTGGTATTGAAGCTAGCTGCTGTACTTGAAGCTTCTTCCAGCCAGTGCTGACCTACAGAAGAGAAACAGAGAGAGTGACAGAACTCTATAAATGACTGTTTTTAGGAAGAGTGGTGAAGAAACCCATAGTTGACAGACATCAGGTGCAACAGAGAAGAGATAAAGACAAGAGCTATGCAGGGCTGTGCTTTGGTACAAGGAGGTAGTCTCATGGCTAAAACTATACCTAAGTAGTCAAAGTTCTTATCCCAGAACTGCTGTTGATTTATCTTACCTGACAGTGAAGAAATCATCTCATGCACCTATCTCATTGCATCTGCAGGGGACATCACCATGGTGGTACTGGAACTGCTGTCAGTGTAGCTTAAACAAGTGAATGGAGTCCCTTCCTAGCCAATTCCTAGATGTGTTTTAAGAATTATCATGAGCTATAGACAATTCCCAGTGGGCAGTTTGGGTGTGATCACCTTATTCTGGAGGTTGAGAGTTTAACTGCAGAGTCACATCCAGACAATGCCAGATGGCTTCAGGGCAGACCGTGTGCTGGAAATGTTTAATTTACCAGTGCAGCTCTCCAACTCTAAAATGGAGTGCTATTTTTTATGTGTTTTGTGTACATGTGTACAATTCAGGGAATAGAGGAGGGGATAGGGAATTGTAGACACTAGGGATGTCAAAGACATCTTACGTTATCAAAGTCACAGAATCATTGGAGTTGGAAGGGACCTCCCTCTACAGATGATCTAGTCCAATCCCCCCACCAAAGCAGGTTTGCCAAAAGCACATTATTTTTGGGTCCCTGTCCTCTCTTTGCACCAAGGGAAGAAGCAGTCACAGATCATGTTTTTATGAATGAGTTTTAATAGGGTGTTGTTCATCTCACTTGAGTTAAACAAGAGATGACAAAGTTATTAACAGCATCATGTATCATTAATTCCAATAACTGCTTTACCAAGCCACCCTTGGGTTTTGAATTGGTGTTACCCTTGCAATAAGTGCCAGCCTTCTCCCTTTCTTTTCATGACTTTTCTACTTATGATCTCCCTGGGCACATGTCTGGGTTTCATACAATTTTTGGACAACACTGAGAACATTATCAGTGTTTGTGATGGTGTCAAAGAGAGGAATTATGCACAGCATGAAACTTAATGATGCTTCCTGATGTTTTGAGGTTTCATTCACACGACCAATACTGTTTATTTTCTGTTCAGCCCCCATAAATCCTCTGGTTAGTACACTGCAAATGCCCATGAACATATTTGTGTCTTTATGCTTCCTGTGCAAGTCAACCTCTTTCTATCTACTTCTGTACTGGATACACACAGTGCTAAGTCCACGCAAAGAGGACTACAGATGAAAGCACTCACTGTTTGGACATTCAGCTGGCAGGTAACCATAGCTTCTCAGACAGCTCAGATGAGAGATGCTCAGATACAAAGTAACCAAGAACATATATGGACCTATAGGAGTTAGAACTGGCACAAGTTTGTTAGTGCTCAGAGATGATAGTTTCTTAGCTCTAGTGTTTTTGGCTGGGATAGAGTTGAATGTCTTCATAGTAGCTGGTATGCTGCTACATTTTGGAATAGTGACCAAAACAGGGCTGGTAACACAGAGATGTTTCTGCTTCTCAGACTGCCCCACCAGCAAGCAGGCTGGAGGTACAAAAGAAGTTGTGATGGGACACAGCTGGGACAGCTCACTCCAGCTGGACAAAAGGTTATTCCACACCATATGATGTCATGCTTAGCAATAAAACCTGGGGGAAGAAGGAGGAAGGGTGGGGATGTTCAGAATGATGGCATTTGTCTTTCCAAGCGATGGTTACAAGTGGTGGAGCTCTGCTTTTCTGGAAACGGTTAAACATCTGCCTGCTGATGGGAAGCAATGGATGAACTCCTTAATTTGCTTTGCTTGTGAGCACAGTCTTTGCTGAAAATTCCACGAGTTTTCTGACTTTTACCAATCCCAGTGAAGGGGAGTGAGTGAGCAGCTATGTGGGGCTTAGCTGCCTACCAGGGTTAAACCAACACATTATCTCAAGCTGTTTAACTCCTCCTCTTAGCCATGCTGGATCCTAGTTCAATCTTCTGGCCATGAATCTTCACCAAGTGTTTACCACAGAGATATGAATTACTGTGAACTCTTCATCAGTCTTCCTTACTTCTCCTCTGCGACATGAATAAAATATATGAACAGTTAAAATAATTTATGGAAGGTCCATGGGCCTAGTGTTCTCTTCTTGCTTGTCTTCTCCCTCAGGGATAAAACCCCTAAGCAGCCTCAACCATCCAATAAAAATAACACCTACAATCACCTGGTGAAAGCATGCCTAAGAGACGTGTCAATTATCCTGAAAATGCCTCTTCCAGCTTTCTTATTTTGGGGGCTTTTGTACTAAAGTTTGAGCAAAATTATTAAACTGTGGAATTAAAGATCTGTTTAATAACCTTTGAAGCACATAGATCCTGACACGTATTTGTGTGCTAACCTGCACATGTTCAGGTACATGGGCCCTCATCTGCTCCTGAATGTGACTCTGTACACATATGAATTGTCACCAGATGAAGTTTCATCAACTTATGAACAAAATCTTCAGATTTACTAGATTTGGCTTAAGTAAAGATTTCCTGTTCATTATGTTTCTGTTCCCACCTAAAGTAAGTGCAATCAACTCAGGAGGAACAGAAATAAAGAATATTGGCAACCAATTTTCTAAAACAATGAAGTATAACCCTTATTTAATTAGAGTTCATGGATGACAGTCAGGACATCTTGTTTTGGATCTCAAATCCAATTGAGATTTATGAAGTAATTCAGATCCAGGTACACAAACTTAAGTGAAGGTATCTAAATGCAAGATAAGAGCACTGATGGACACAGTTGCCCAAATCTGGACATCTGATGTTATTTAAGACTGTCCAGCATATTCAACATATCCACAGGGGAATTAAATTATAAGAGCCCTCAACATTTTGGTACTGTCAGATAGAGACCAGTTGGAATACCTTGAAGTATCTCAAATGGCCTAAAATAAAGGGACAATTGGCATGTCTGTGAACTCATTATAGTCAATGGAGATCCAAACTATGAAGCTGAGAGCAATTCAGCTTATCCCAAATATAGGCATCTACTTTTGAGAAGCTGAACAACCCTCTGGTCTCTGTTGTCTAAGCATCGGTGGCATTTGTCCTTCTAGGCTTCCAGTTGTCTCATCAGAAGGGAGTAAGTGTTCCTTATGTCCTATGCTATGTCTGCCAGGCCCATGGAGATATCACTTGGTCATTTTAAATGGCTCTAAGTATCTATTTAAGTAACTACATAGGCAGCTGAATCTGCCTGTGATTTCCATTGACTAGAATGGGAGCTGCAACACATAGTTCATGTCTATACGCTTATGTAAGGGTATATGTATATAAATGCAGGTGTTTGGACCTGGAGCTGAATCCTACTACTTGTGTGATAACTGGAAAATCAATTTTTCTGAATTTCTGTTGCCCATTAATAACACAGAGATGATATCTCCAGAAATTAACATCTACACTACTTTGTTAGGCACCAAATCTGCTTCCTGAGAGCACTGCCCAACAAAGCCTTAGGCAACATGTCTGTTATTTTAATGTACATTTTTTTTACATCTTATTGTGAAAAATACTGGTGTCCCAGTCCTTGAGCCATAGCTCCATCAAAGCCTTTTCCACCCATACATAGGATAAGACAGGCTTATACTCAACAGAGATCAGGGGCAGAGAAGTAGGGGGTAGATAACATCTGAAGGGTGACCATAACACACATAGCCACTCTCGGAGAGAGCTTCAAGGCAATAATGCTTGGGAAAAACTTGCATTCATTTACAGCACTGGTTTTTATCACTGCCATTTGTCCTGAGCAGGTTGTACAGTGTGTAGAGGTGATGATATGCATCATCTATAGGCCAGTGCACTAAAGCCTTGTCCCAGCAACAGAACCCCACCAGCAGGAGCTCTTCCCAGCCTCCACATCTTTGGCACTGACAGAGGACTCTGCTTACTGTCAGTGTATTTGTGCAGTGACACATATTCTCTAGTGATTAGATTAACGTTGGCAAAGGCAATATGAAAAACCCACACAGATTACCACTGTCACCCGCAGTAATTACATTTATTCATTTCCATTTAGCCAAGTTTTTACAAGCTGAGCAAGGGGCCAAATAAGCAATAAACACAGAGGCAAGAAATTAAAATGCTGATCCGTTCACTGTGAAAACAATCAAACCATCATCTTTCTTTAGGCAGCTCATTCATCATCCAAGAGGGCCACGGTGTGCTGATATGGAGGGCTGGAAATCTAATGTTATTACATGTAAATTCACTAACATGAAATTACTGCCCCTGATGTGATTTTACTAATAAATTAGTTCATTTCTACCTTTTCGCAAGAGACTTTAGGGACTGTGGAGAATTGTACATGAGTCTCGTAATCTTGCCTGTTTTATTTCATGTGAACAGGCAGTTTAGTTCCTCCCTCCACTACCATCCCCTGCTTCTCTCTGAGGCTCTTGCCTTGGCTCTGTTCCATTAGGGTATAAATAGCCATATTTTTACTGTCTTGGAGCCAGTTTTGCCATCTTGGGTCCAGAAGAAGCGTAAGAGGATGGAGGTTCCTTGGTTTTACATTTTACTGCTGTGGCATCAATTAGGAGAAGCAAGTATCTAGACCTTGCCTGAAAGTTTTCTGGGATGTAATGTCTGTGCAAGTTGAGTTTTAGAAGTCTAAATTTCTTTCTTACACCAAAACAAGTGGGGAAGGAACAGACAGGTCCTAAGCTGATAGCGGAGTCACAGGACTACAGTGAGAACTGGACAAAGAAACAGTTTATATAAGGAGATAAAAAGGCAGCTCCGTTTTTATATCTTTCAAAACAGTTTTGCACCCCATAATTCCTTTGGACCAAAGCATCAGCTTTCAAGGTCCATAGCTTCACTGATGTACAAGGAATGTAAATGACATGAAGTCAGTGACCGTACACCTAATTGCACATCATAGAGAATCTGATCCACCAGCTTCAGTGAGCTTCAGTCAGGTAGCGTTTTAACAGACTCGCAGGCTTTGTTGCTTCTGATTTTAAAAAGGTATAAGAGAAGAATGAGGTTAAGATTAATTTCCCACTTTTGCCCTGTTCAGTTTGCTTCTTATAAATCAGTGAAGGGATCTGGGCATTATGTAGAAGCAACTGTGCTTTATTATTCTAGACATATAGATGTCTCTTCAGTCTAATTTAGCAGCAATATAAATACTTCTCTCAGTCTACATCCATTGTTCCCCTTGAAGCCAACTGCAAGATATGATTGACTCATTACTGAATTTGGTCCTTTTTGCTCCTCATCTACAAGAGAACAAACTTGACTGATGCTTCTGTCACTGGTGAACCAAACCAATTCCAGGCCATCAGGTCTGCTTTCCCTGCCACCATGGCTTTCCACTGGTAGCAAGCGTGAGCACTGAAAACTCATCTGCTGGTACCCGTGAGATCCACCTCAAGTCAATTTGCATATCAAAGTTTCAGTTTTCCACTGAGCAACTCTCAGGAGCAGTGGCTAGATCCTTGTTTTGCTTCAACCTCTTAGATTCACTGGTCAGCTGTCAGTTCTGAAGTCTCACTGTTTATTTTCTATGCTTTCATCCATGTTGAATGACAGTTATTTCATTCTCCCCTTCCTCACCCATTCCAGCTCTGCCTTGCATATTTAGCATCAAGGGCACATCTATACCTTGCTATGTGTGTTTTGTGGTGCTTTGGCCAGTAGAACCAAACAGAGGATTTGGGTCCTTTGTTGCTACTAGATAAATCAGGATGTTTATCTTCTATAATACATGCCTAAGCCTGATACAGTTTTATAAACTCTTCCTATAGTCAATGGGAAGAAATAGACCTTTTTAAGAGGACAATTTTGAAGCAGATGACTGACAGCAGCTAAAATAAAAATATATAACTGTATTTTTTTTCCTGGGAATTTGGAGTGCCCTTTTGCTGTGACTCTCTTGATCACCTCCACTCAATACACCTCACTTCATCATAATCCATTGCTTCATTTGGTCTCAGAGTGCACAAACAGGATTACTTTCATATGAAATTAAACCAGAAGATACACTCTAAAATTGTACCTGCTATTTTCTAACTACAGATGGGAATGGGAACAAACTAGATCAAAGAGAAAATCCTCTGCTGCAGCATGGATGTTAGGATTGCAGCATGGATTTCAACCTACACATCCAATCCTGTTTGTCCAGACCATATAATAACATACACATTGCTTATGTTTTCCTTCTGCCTCAAAAAGTTGTCTAGAGTTTACTCTTAATTTTGAAATACCTGAGTAATGTAAACTGAACCTCATCTTATGAAATGAATTTTATTTCTGGGTCAACATTCTGATGTAACACAACGTTAACTAGCGCAAAGTAATCACAGGACATCAACAGAATCATAGTATTTCATCCCTATTGCTAGGAGTATGGCCACTGTAAATAACTTCTGACTGAAGAGCTGTTATTTCATTAAAGCAACAACTAAAATTCCCAATAGTCTTTCTACCCAATAAGAGGATTATCTGTAAATCAGCCAAACTTGCTGTCAATATGGACAAGCTGTTGACAAGTTTAGTAGTTTGTCTTATCTTGATTGTCTTAAAAATGAAATTATACAGTCAGAAGGACCTCGATATGTCAGGAGTTAATATCTGGATCACTAAGATTTACCTACCAGTCATGTCTGAATGAGGTTGGAATGACAGAAGCCGGGGCAGTGATCAAGGCAAGGGCTGTGCTGAAGCACGGGAGCCTCATAAAATCATGACCACATTCATCCCATTTAACTTTAGGTACATGAGGACCTTGACAGACCTGTAGTTGCAGATTAAAAGTGGATAGCAGAAGCTGATAGCTGCCCTCAGCTGTCTGTCCTGTTCATTTGACAGAGGTTGCTGTCCCCATGGAAAGGTGGATTCTTTTATTAACTACTACTGATTACTAAATATATATTAAGCAAAGCAAAATCTGGTGCCAGTTAAGCTGAATACAATGTGATAAAAACTGGAGTCATCCAGGACCTGCTTCAAGGCAGGATCTGCTTCAAGGGAGGGTCTGCTTCAAGGCAGGTTCAGATATCCCTATGTTGAAAATGCCAGACCCTCTCAGAAAACAGGGGAGATGTTTAGGTATGTGACAACCTCAGTTGTCCAGTTCTAGTCTGTAGGCAGAGTCCACAAGAGCATTCAGTGGCCCACCTAAGTGAGCAATGCATTTGACACGGACATCCTAGATGATCAGTGGGAAGATATCTCCTGTAAGTCACTCAGATCTTTGGTTATTGCCAGACTTGTCATGTCTTATCTCGCCTATCTTACCCTGTCTGCCCCAGGTTTTCTTCAGCCCTAGTTATTTATATTACACCAAGGTGTAGAGATGTGTCTGGGGTTGAAGTTTGTTTGTACTAAACCCAGAATGAGACAGCCTTGCTCCCAAGTGCCTAACTTTCAGTCTAGGTACCTGAGAGACAGTGAGCTTGCAAAAAGGTATAGGAGATTCAGACACTTGTGCAATACCCTAAGCGCAGTCAGTGGTGAAGCCAAAGTTGACTCCAGGCTTTCTGACATCCTGTTCTTTGCTATATTCATTAGATCACAGCGCCTTGCTGGGAAAAAACTCGACATGCACATCAGCCTGCTTTGGCCCAAAGTGATCAAACATCACTCAATGCCAATCAAGCCTTGTGAGGAATTAAGAGAAGGCTGTGTAAAAGTATCGAGAGATACTGTGTTTGCTTTTCTTTATCCCTGGGATAAATCCAGAAGCCTCTCCTTTGCTGATTTTCTATTATGCATTTGAAAGTGTTGTTGGAGCAGATCAAAACCTGAGGAAGCGAGAGGGGTATTGTTTTGTGCGAGGGTGTTTTGAGGCCTCGGGTTGCTTATACAGCAAAATAAAGCAGTGCTGGCTTCTTCTTTCTTTTTTTTTTTTTTTCTTTTTTTTTTTTTTTTTTTTTTTTTTTTTTTCTTGCACAGATCCTTTAGGAATTAGTCTGGCAATTCCAGCACCAGAGAAGGGCTCTTGCTTTGCTAATCACCTGGCTTTATTCAGCTCTGAAACTCACTCGGAAGCTCCCTGTGTGTGCATTAACCAAAGGTACAGGATTATGTTTGTTTAATAATATAGTGGTGTCTTGCTGAACAACTGTAATTTCCATGTACTTATTGATCTTAATTTATAATGCCATTAGCTTTCTAAACTGCCATTAACTAATGATGGGCTCTGTAGGCTTAACAGCTCTTTCAAATCAGTTGCTGACATGTGGGCCCCAGAAGCATTTGTCAAAAGGGTAATGGATCCCTATCAGAGTGGCAATAAATTAGGTTATAGTCTTATCAAATTAAACAATGGATGAAGGAAAATTAGCTATCAATAAAAATCTATAAAGCTGCCCTGATTATTCCCAGTCAATTATATCAATTAGAGATCAAACAGTGAACCCCCTGCAGTACGTTAAATAGAACTAACCGGGGCCAAAGGCGGCCAAATTGTGTTACAAAATACAACACCACGGGCAGCTGTAGGAGATAATCATTGCTGTCATTGACAAAGGAGCTGCTTTATTAGAAAGCTGGATGTTGCCTGCAGGCAGGCTTCTGGCAAGAGGACAAAGGCTCTGCAGTGAGGATGGGGAAAGAGGCTTGAGCCTGGCTGCCAGTGTGAGGAGTGTGTTTCTGGCTGATAGCTTCCCCCCCAACTTTTGTCATTTAAAGCAGGCTGGGTTTCATCAGATTCTGCTGAGTCCTCTGAGAAGTGACTTTGTCAGAAGACCCTTTTCCCTCTCTCTCTTTGTTTTTTAAAGCTACGTGGTTGATCTTCTTTTCATTAATGACACACGATGTTTTAAAGATGTAAACTTCTTGTAGTGTTATTATGGTCCAGATTGTAACTTTAGGCATGGACAAAAAGGTTGTGCATCTACTGTATGGAGTGAGGGATCCTAGATATTGCCTCAGAGGCCTGAGCAGTTCTTCCTTTATCCCTCAGAAAGTCTTTCATCTATGTTGGGAAAAGGAGTCTCCTGCACCTTTCCTATTGGGATGCAGACACCAATTAGGCATCTGCTTCATTAGGTCACTCTTTCAGGACTGTCCTAGGCTGGAGTGATTTGCTTGTGTCCATGTTTCTTTCTACTGCAGCTTGTGACACACAGGGTTTGAGCTTTTCTCCCCAATGCAGACTGACAACAAGGGTACTAGGACCCACACTTAGATATTTGTCTGAGGGATGCAAGAGATCACCAAGATAATTCCCAGAAGGCCCCATATTTTCCACCTGTTTTCACAACATCAGCAGTTCACTCCATAGTGATCTGTGTGAATTTTAATCCCAGACACCAAATTCCTGAAAACTTCAGTAGGACTGTACATCTACATGTCTTCAACCTTCATGGCATGATGATGCTGAAGGGAAGTTTGGTCCCAGCTCTTAATGTGACCACAGGTCTTGGTCATCTCTGTGAGAAAGTATGTGTGTGTTTATGTCCCTTCTTCTGGGAGAACTTCTCACCAATCTCACTTGAAATCTAAGCTAAGAAGTGAGCTGCTACTGCAGGCTATCAGTCATGACCTGTCTTCTGCTTGCTTTCTCTAGAAAGTTACCATTTCTTACGGGCTTAAAGTGCTTTACATCTGTTGAGTAGGATGGACAATTTGTGGATCATTTTGCTTCCCATGCTCCCGGTGTAACTGTCTGTAGTTTCACAGGAGTAAACTCAGTGATTTAGGTGGTCCCTTTTAATTTCCTCTATGTGTTGAAACCTTTCACTGAACTTAGCCTTCAAACAAGGCTGTCTCCCCAGTACATAGACTCTGCCATTAGACTTTGGGCTGTTGCTTAACCCAGGGCAGAATTTGGAAATTATCCATCTCCTGGACCTGAGTGGCAATATGCTTTACATTCTTCATTATTGCTGGTAGGAGCGGCCGAGTAGGGACATTTTTGATTCTTCCTGCAGAAACTGTGTGATCAGTTTCACAAGAAAAAATGCCTCTTTATAAAATTAAATGCTGGTTTTCTCTCTTCCTTTCACTTCTAAATGGACACAGACACATTAGTACTGAATACCAGACTCTCTTCATAGAAGAGAATGCATAGGAGGCATAAGACATCACTGTTACAGGCTGCAAAATGAGGCACTCAAGCTAGGAAATGCTGAAATGAAGCTCACTGAAGTATCTCTAAATCAGCCCATTTGTGATAATACTTCAAAAGGACAACCCTTGATACTGTGGTGGTGTTTTACAGGACCTTCTGTGGGGCTCCTTGCTATTCCCTCCTCTCAGTGAAGTGACTGTCCCACAGCATACAAATAGTACAGCACAGCTGTGGGTTGTGGTTTGAGACTGAATTCCTTCTACTGCCACATCAGCTACTATAACATAAAAACTTCCCTTTGTCCCTTCCTTAAATTATATATATTTAATCTATTGGAAGCTGAGCTTTATGGGTGCAGCCCTCAAACTCTGTACTAAACTCCCAAAGACACCCAAGGTCACCTTGAACTCCACTTTCTTCCATTCAAATCAACAGAACAGGTCTGTGCTTTATGTTGTGTGCATGTGCACGTGTGTGTAGTATTTTTGAAAAATTACAAACCAAAACACACCCCACACTCACACTTCTTCCAGAAGAAGAGTGTTGAGTGAACAAAAATTGATTGATGTTATTCATATTGCACTAAGTAGTACTGGAAGGCTTTCAAATACATCCTGATGAGACTAGACTTGACTAGAATACCTGTAATGTTTCCTGCTGCGCAAAGCACTTAGTAAATGGAAGTTAAGATGATGAAATTTGGTCCTAAAGGGATGCCAGGATGTAACGGCTCAGGTTTTTGATCCTGATCAGTCTTTTGAATGTGCTGTATTGTGTGCCTGAGAGTCACCCCTTTCAAGACTCAAGATCTCCATCCTTTTTGAAACCAGGCATATGTGTCAGTACTTGCAGTGCTGGGGTGTGACTGTGCATTGGTTTGTAGTAAAGCCAGCAAGAAAAGAGGAATGGATTTCTGTCGGAATATCCCCCTTTGAAATTTCCACTTCAGAAATCCTGAGTTGTTTTTTGTTGTCTGGTTTGTGTTTGTTTTTTTCTAATGTGGGCAAATGGTATATAAATAAGTATAGGAGTCTCTTTTTCCATTTTCCAACTGTCAGTAAAAGAATAAAGGTAAGGAAAGTAAAATAAATGTACACTTCATTCGAATTTTCAGGGAGGAAACATTCTGAAATGGAGTAACACCAAGAACAATCCATGTGCTTCTCTCAAAAATATAGATTTTATGTAGAAAGTATTTTTTAATAGCTCTGAAATTTTTAAAAAGTAGTATGGTTTATTCTATATCCCATGGGAAAGAAATTGTTCATTAAAAATTTTGCAGGGAGGTGTAGGTTAAACAATGATCCCACTTCATCCACCCAGAAATGAACTCAAAGTCTTTCTGAATGTAAGGACTATGAAACACTGGAAAGGAATGCCTGGGGAAGCTATGAAATATCCATCACTGAAAATCTTACAGAATAATAATTCTATACCTGTTTTGATAACTCTTTTCTGTAGATGGTTAAACAGATGCTCAAGATTGTTGTCAGTAACTATGTCAAGACTTAACTGATAATAAAATCTAACTGACAATACACAGAGAAACAGAAATTCCAGACGTGAGCATCTGAAATGCACTCAATCTTTTTTTTTTTTATTTTCCTTAAGAGAGCTTATGTAGGAGTCTAAAAATTGAACTGTAGTGGTGGACAGTAAAGCAAGACATCCAAATCTGGACAGTATTAGTATTAGATGGAAAATATGAGCTAAATTGCTTAATGCATTGCTGTCATTAGCCTAACAAACAGCTTGGTTCTTGCTTCTAATGCAGCATGGCCACACAGAGAAGGAACAACGAGCATTAGATGTGACCTGAGTTTTTCCTCTCACCTAAAAGTTGCTTTCTGGATGTGCTTGACAGTCTGTGCCAGGCAAACTATCATTCCTAAGGTCTTGCTGTGGACATCTGAGTGTCAATTGCTACCTTTACCTATGCAGTTATAAGGATCCTCATCATAAAAGCTTTAATTCCTTAGGCAGTAACATAGATTTAGAAAGCCTGAAGTGATGGAAGATGACCACCATCAGACTGCCTTCTGGGAATGGTTTCAGGTTTGTGATAACCCACAAGCTGTACCTGAGCATTTTTGGGGTCACAGCTATGTGGAGAAAGCATGACAATTTATCAATATAACTGAACAAGGGCTAGTGTACAGGAGCATGATCAAGACTTGTTTAGTATGAATGTAGCCAGAAGATTCTCCATGTAACTTCAGTATTTAAAAACCAGAAAAGCCCTGTAACAAAGTGGGAGTTGGGCATCTCATGCTATGGAACCTCTAAGGTCATTCACACAGCCTGTGGCAGAGCAGGGAAACAGTTCCTCTTTTCCAAAATTTCCTTAACATTTCTCTTTTTCAGGCATCTGACCAACTCAGAAACAGTTCAGAACCCTGTCAGAACAGTATATGCACAAAGGCAAAGGTTGGATTTTAAAAAGTCCAGTGTTCAGGGCCACAGATCAACACTTGCAGAGCAAGAGAGAAGTCACCCTTTTCAGTCCTTTCTATATTCTAACTTCAATCCGGTGAGCCAGCTTCCTATATATATTCCTCAGCAACGTATTTGACTGCCCTGAAAAAGTTTCATCTCTCAAATTCTTCCTTTCTGTCTTAGAGATCTTCTCATCCTCATTTCCTGCTCTGACAGTATTAGCCAGAAGACTAATGGAAGGCCAGAAAGCAGCTAATGACACTAAGTTTCCTGGGAAAAACAAACCAAACCAAAAAAAAACCCAACAAACCAAACCAACTTTCTAAAACAGCCCAAGGACTGAGAAATTTGGATTCACATAGGCATGCTCTGTTGCAGCAGTCTTGGTCACTAATCTTCCTTTTTAACACAGGACCTCAGCAATTTGATTCAAGGACTCCTTTCTGAGCAATGAGACGCAGCATTAGACACCAGACGCAGAGAAAGTGGGGTGGGTGCACGGAGGGGGGAAGGGAAAGAAAGTAATTTAACATCTGGCAAAATGGATTGCGAACATACAGAAGATGTTATACTGTTAAGACTTCTCTCTGTCTCCCTTTCCCTCTCTCTCCTTCTTTTATTAAAGGCCTAGGCAATTTAAAAATGGAGACAGTGTATCCCACTTAATAGCGTTGCTGTTAATCTTCTCACCACTCAGCTCTCAGCTCTAAGTATCGAACACACAAAAACCCTCCTCCTGTCACCAGCTGTGGTTAGGGAGTGACTGTCCTCAGGGGCTCCAAGCCTTTAAAAAAAAAAAATAAATAAAAAAAAATTCACCGCTGAGAAAAGGCAATAACAGGAGTCTGCTGTTGTCTAACCTGCCATATAAATGAAACAATCAAAGAAGACAACAAAGGAAACTCCACTAACATCCAGAGGCAAAAGCAGTTTGCTGTAATATATCCTGGCTTGGGGAACTATTTTTAGCCAATCCCCTATTTTTTTTTAACAGACACACACAATCTCTTTCTAATTTTGATTAAGAGAGGAGGGGGGAAAAATACCAACTCAAAGGCAGGTAGGGAAGAATGTGAAGAGGCAGCTAGTGACAAGAGAAAGCTGAATTAAAACAAATCCTTGTGTGTGTGTGAAGGATAAAAACAAAAATTACTTTCAATGTTTAAATAAAAGCAGGTTCTGATATTAGCACTGTTCAGCTCTCTGAAAGACTCAGTCATTACTAGTATCTAATATTTGTACTGTAATCACATGTAGGCACTAATGGCCTGAAATCCAGTTGTGCTTGGAGCTGTATCAGCATAAATGAAAAAGACGGCTCTGACCTCAAATTTATGTATATATTTATGTATATTTATAGAAATTAATGTAATGTATCTAACATATACAGATGCATACCTGCACATATGCGGGCAAGCACACACATGCATGTGTTATGCGGCATATGTCATGTATATATAGCACTCATTTAAATCATAATAGTGAAACCTCATTTAAAAATCTTTCTGAGATTTTGGATGGGGGTTAATTTTGAGATTTCCATGTCCAAGCTTGATTCCTGAGACTTGATTTTCTCATGTAGTTATGCGTCTCTCAGAGCTAAAAAAGTACCCAGGTATTCCCCATTCACTGTCAAACCCTGAATTAGAGACACTAGAGAAATAAACCTGTGTAGTAGCTTAAGGCCATGTGATTGATTTATTACTGGCACCCACAATTAACACTAGACTATAAAGCCATAGTTAGAGCATTCAGCTGGTAGAGACAATCCTTTAGTTCTGCCCCACAAATTATTTTTCAGTTTCAGGACTATCTAACAACTTGTATGAGCATCACCACATCTAACTGTGTTTCAGTGTAAATGTCATCGCATCTAACTTCAGAGAAGACTTCTGCATTTGAGCTAATTGTATAGACTGCCTCTGTAAAGAAGTGACTACTTCTCACGTTCTATTCTTTCTTCTTCAGGTGACCCTTTCTTCATCAGACTACCATACCCCAGAAGTATTACACTTCTCCACAGATGATATGCACAGATCTGTCCACAACAAGATCAACTCTAGACAGATGAACATCCATGATGCACTGTGTTTTGGCTATATTTTGGTCCAGTTTCCATAGGTGGAATGATCCATATTCTCTAGAAAGACTATTCAAGATCCTGCAGCTTACAGCACGTTCACAGGAGGTATGGTTTTGAAGTTACCCAGGGTAGTCTTCTTACCAAAGGACAAACTCAAGCTTTGCTCATTAATGTCTCTACCTTAGGACAAAGTTCCTGGGCCAGAAAGATTGATGATATCTAGAATGCATCCCTGAACTGTCCTCTAAACTCAAGAGAAGGACATGTCTTCACCTGCTGTTAGCATCTCCCACACTAAGCGTATGATCTTTCTGGATTGCCATTTGGAGGTATCTGACCAACTCTACTGAATGTATGGAGAATATACAGCCCTAAATTGAGCATTCTTGTTCATCCCTTTGGAATAAAAACTTGAAGTTTTATCCATATATGCCCTTAGGTCTAGAGGTTGTAGGTTCAATATCATGTAATGGCTGCGAGCATCGTCATTACATAGAAAATCTTCAGTATAAATTCCTGTTAATTGGATAACAGCCCTGGGCAAAGCACTACTTATTAAAGAACTTTTAAAGAAAGTTGGTAGCTTGGAGCCATCAGCCCCTTAAAATCTACCAGTCATCTCCTGGAAAGTTATTTAAGAAAAATATAGCTTTTAAAAACAACAACAACAAAAAGTTCCAGTAGTTGCTGGCAGACTTGGCTGAGAGCCAAAGTACTACAATGGTTTTCTTGCTGCTGGATATAAAAATTGCTATCCACAGCTGTGTCAGTACTTGAGAGAAATAACCCCTAGTTTTGTGAGAGGGTTCTAGAAGGTAACTGCACAGAATTTCCATAGAAATACCTTCAGGTCAAAGATACATTCTTTGTAAAGGGTCACTGCTAATTAATAGATCACCTTTGTTAAAGATGAACCAATTTTTGCCATGCCCAGTGGGTAAATAATGGGCATTCCATCCTCTCCAATATCCTCTATTAGTGTGCTTATAGCCATTTATAATTCAGAAGTCTTATATCCATATTCCTCCTATTAATCATTCATCAGGCTTTGATAAAATCTTGAGAAACCTCTTTACATAAAGAGTGACCTACAGATTGATAAAATCAGGTGTGGTGTCTGGAAGCCAAGTTAGCATTCTGTTACTATTATCTGTCCCTTATTGAACTTAAAAAAAACCCGAACTATTTCGTTGTGGTAATGGATATGCTGTGTTTAAGCTATAAAAGTGAAAAAATTAAGGCTCCTGAGCCTCAATTCTGTATGGAAGGATGACAAGCAAACAAAGAAAATGTGGGGAGGAGGGCAAAAAGTATTCTGTTGCTGCAAGCTCGATGTGCATGGATGTAAATAATGGAGTGACTGGAATGGTGTTCAGGCCATTTTTCAAGCAGGGCTGTCAGGAGATTTGAAGCTGCAGTGGAGCCTTCAGAAGTGGCTACCTCCCA
Organism: Actenoides lindsayi; assembly: GCA_025331215.1. Lineage (NCBI taxonomy): Eukaryota > Metazoa > Chordata > Aves > Coraciiformes > Alcedinidae > Actenoides > Actenoides lindsayi. Next base: position 64,295 of record WTSP01020093.1, read on the forward strand.
TCCTTCTGTTTCATATCCAGCAGCGGAGTATGGGTGATGTGGTAACACTAACAAGGTGGATATGTGATGGAGTCGGGACCGGGAGCTCACATTTCCCTGGTTGTTACCATATGATCGAGGTGTAAAAGTTGACTTTCAGAAATGGGTTTGCAAGTCAAAGAAGGATGGAAGAAGTTCATCTCTATTGCCGCCTAAAGAAATCAACATTTCTGAGCCATAATGGTCCAACAGGCCACCTCATCCGAGTTGATCATTGAGGGCTTACAAGATCAGCAAGCATCTACTGAATCCTACACCCCTGTCCCCCTTTATCCCCCAGCTGCATTTAGATCTAAACACCATTTCTGCGAAACACTCAACTTCTTGCTGTTAATTTCAAGCCCGGCTGACAGAGCTCAGTTTGGATCTCGTACCCGTCGGGAGCCGATAAGCAGTTTCCACTCACAGATCACACATCGCTGAGTGATGTTCAGAGACCCCCTTGTTCCCTCAGCCCTGCGCCCTGCGAGGTGACATTAGCGCTGGGTAATGATCTGTAAATGTGTCAGAACTGTGCCACCTAGTGACACCGCTGCCTCGTTCCTTTGGTGAAGTCACACTGCTCGCACAACAGCAAGCCATAATATAATTAGAGCTAATTTGGTTTCTCGGTAGCTGGCTGCTGCACAGCTCCCTGCTCAGCCACTCTCTGCTTCTCCAGAAGACTTTTCTCAACGTAATAAGAGCTTCATTTTTGTTATTGTATATGGCAATTGTATTGTGTATATATATATGTATATATATATTTTTTTAGTAGGTTTGTTGTTTTTTTTTTTATTTATTTGATTTTGAAATTAAGACAATATGGAGTAGTCTGTTATTGACATGTGCTGGATTTTTTTTTATACCTAACAACTAGAGCTGACTGGCAATTTCTGGACAGTCTCTCTCTCTCATTATATAACACAATTTCCTTAACATAAGAACATTTTGTTTTCAACAAAGTTTACATTTCCAAAAATTGTTGATTCTATTTTTCTGATTGCCAGTTCTTCCTGTTAAAAAGCTCTTTAAAGCAAAGTTCCAGGTTTCATTTGGAAATATCCATGAAAACAGTGGTGCATTCCATAAAAATATGTATAACTGAAGTAAAATACTCCAACTGATCCAAACCAGTTTGGAGGAATTATTTTTTTCTTATTTTCTTGTTGTTGTTATTGTTCTTGCTGTTGTTGAGATTTTGTCCTTTTCTGTGAATGCAGTGCAAGAAAAGTTCAAAAATGTAAATATTTTTCTTGGTTAAGACAACTATTCCCAATTAACTTTCCTTGTAACATCAATGTATTAATATGTAATGTATAATCCACCTCATTTTTGACATGGTGCAGTAGAGAGCTCAGAGAGCAGGAGTCCACTGAAACAATGTCAGTAGATATAAAATAAACGGATGTTTGCACTTCTTTTGTTTGCTTGTTTTGTGTTTTTTGGTTTGCTTTTCATAAATCCTAATCACATTGCGTAAGTCATTGCACTGAGATAATGTGGAAGCTTGAAGTATAAATAAATTATCTAAAAAAACCACAACCAAACCAAATTAAAACAAATTCATGAAGGCTAATCACAGAGTCAGGGAATAATGAACAATCTAGATTGGAAAGGACCTCTGCAAGTGAACTGATTCAACCCTTTGCTCTTAGTAAGGTCAGCATGGCTGTCCTATTATTCCTGTTTCCCTTCACTGTATGGTGGGGATGGTAGATGGTGGTTACTTGAGGCATCCCCACATCTCAGTGATCTCATGATTTAATGTTTTTGGAACCTCACAGTGTCCTGTTTTCAGAAGGTCACAATGCAAGTGTTAGGAATCATATCTCATAAAACTCAAAAATACTTTGCAGTATATAATAGCCTAAATGAAAATAAATATTATTAATAACTTAGAATGTTGCTGTTTGGGTTGGATGTATGCAGCTAAATGCAGACTTCTCTAAAGGAGCTGGTCACCCTTGACTCCTTTTATAGTCATTGTAAAGCAATTGGCACTGGTAGAAGTGATACATCTCAGTTTAGAGTAGGTGCCTAAAATAGGTCAGACGAATCACACCCTAGCAGAATCTCTTTCTTCACTGACTGTAAAGGAAATCTAGGATTGACCTCTTTAAATTGCTTATTTTGGAATTCTGTATGAACTTCCTATTTAATATCTGCTCGGGTTGAAATGGCCAAAATTGCCAAAATACCATGTCTCCTGGCCTTAAATTTTAAATGTCAGAGCTTTAGCTAGAAACTGTCTCATAAAAAATATGGTTTGTGGTGGAAAATATATGGGTATATATTGAATTAAAAGGTGAGTTTAGGTGTATTAACACATGTAGCTGGTTGTTTTAATATTAATGTCTTCTACTTACTTGTCTTTTCCCATTAGTAGCTATTGAACCCTTTTCCAAAGAAGTTCAGCATCTTTATCACCATTTTAGCGACAAGGAAATTGTGGCACAGAGAGATCCTAGAATTATAGAGGAGATGACTGGAAAGGATGTCTGGAGGTCCAACCTCTCACTTGAAGGAGATTATTACAAACATTAGACCAAGTTCAGACAAAGTTTTGTCTGCCGAAGTCTTGAAATCCTCCAAGGATGGAGTTCCTATGGCTTCTACAAGCCCCAGTTCCAGTGCTGCACAACCTTCTAATGAAAATATTTTCCTGACATTCAGTCTGAACCTTCCAAGCTGCAATCCAATGTCCCGGACTGTAGTATCTGTAGACAGCTGAGCAATGTTTTGGTCTGTTGTGTTTGCAGCTATGTGTATTATGGGTTATTAGATTGCCACTTAGACTTGTTTTTACCATTCTACACAACACTTGCCCCTACAAAAGTCTCCTTGTGGGTCACTTGTTCTAAAACCCTTATGATGTAGCTGTCTGCTGGTTACTGTCTGGTTTCTCTGTGTCCCTTTTGAACTGGGGCCACAAACTGGACACATTATTCCCTGTGTGGCTTCAGTAGCTCTAAGCAGAAGGAGGTAAGTTCTCTCAGTCTGCTGGATACACTCCTGCGCTGAAGACACTCCTCTACAATGTAGAGAGCAGTACTTGCTTTGCTGTATTCATGATAACAGGATGTCGCCAGCTCAAATGCCACATGGTGATCTTCACATCATTTTAACTGGAGGCATTACACAGCCAGTCAGTTCCCATGGTGTTATTCTACCCAAGGTGCATCAGTTTACACATTTCCTTACTGCACTTCCCAAAATCTCTTTTGTTCCAGTCCTTAAATTTCTCATGTTTCCACTGAATCGAAGCACTGTCATTTGATGTCAGCCACCCTGTCTAGCTTACAACTTGATGTGTCAGCCACCCTGTCTAGCTTACAACTGTAAATTTGTTGAGGGTGCACGTTGTCCTAGCTGGAGTGCGCACTTTGGCCAAGTCACTGATGGTAATAATCAATAGACTAGACTGACCTATACTAGACTAGGCTAGACTCGAGTATTTCACTTGAACAGGACCTACAATGATCATCTAGTTCGACTGCCTGACCAGTTCAGGGCTGACCAAAAGTTAAAGCATGTTGTTAAGGGCAATGTCCAAATGCCTCTTGGGCAGTGACAGGCTTGTGCATTGACCACCTCTCTAGGAAGACTGTTCCAGTATTTTCTCTCAGTAAATAAATGCTTCCTAATGTCCAGTCTCATCCATCTTTGGCACAGCTTTGAACCATTCCCCCACTATCACTGGATCCCAGGGTGAAGAGATCAATACCTACCTCTCCACTTCCCCTCTCTAGGAAACTGTGGAGAGCATTTTAAGTTCTAGTATTGACCCTCAGGTTACTTTGCTTCATATCAGCCTACAGCTGTGTGTTAAGATATCAATTACTAACCCTTTGAACCTGCTGTTTCAGTTGTATTTTCACCCATTCAACAGTCTGTTCGTTCAGCCTGTGTTTCCTCAACTTCCCAAAGAGGATGCTGCATGAGAATATGACAAAAGCCTTGCTAGAACCAGTTATATGCCTCTGTTCTATCCTACTCCATATAACCTGGCATTTCATTAGAGAAGGTAATCCAAGTGTTCAAATATTTGCCCCTGGTAAATCCATGTTGACACTTCTGAATACCTTCTTGTCCTCTATGTATTTGGAAATGATTTAGGACTTGATGACCTTGACAGTCTCTTCCAACCAGAATGATTTGATGATTTTATGACCTTTTCAGCAACTACAGATCTGACCGGCTCATAGTTTTTCAGCTCCTCCTTTGTGCCTTTCATGAGAAAGGGCAAAACATTAGCCTTTTCAGTCACCAACACCTCTTCCAATAGCCATCCAGCCACATCCGCTAACAATTTTAGTATCCTCAAATGCATCCCATCTGAGCCAGTGGATTTGGTAACAGCGAGGTCCTCTAAGTAGAGCTTGTCTGCTCCTCTCTCACTCTTCCTCACTCACTGTCCATCTCCCTGCGAAGCTATGTCAATACCCACAGAGACCTGGAGCAGTCTTTGCTTGTGAAAACTGATACAGAGAAGACATCGTGCGCTTCAGCCTTTTCCACACTGCTGATGGTTATGTTGTCTCCTGCATCCAGCAGTGGCCTTGCATTTTCCCTGAACTTCTCTCTGCTACTGGCACACCTGTGGATTCCCTTCTTGCTGCTGTTATTCTTTGTCTTAGTGCCAGCTGGGCTTTGGTCTTTTTCTTTCATCCCTAAGAACCCAAGCAAAGCTTTTATGCTCTTCCTTTGTTTCTCTTCCTTATTTGCACTTTGTGTATGCTCCCTTTCAGTGACTTAGTTCATCAAGGAGTTCCTTGATTACCCAAGCAGACCCGGTGAAGTTCTTGCTCTTTCTGCACAAACAGAGCATTTATTCCAGAGCTCTGTGGTAAGCTCTCTTTGAAAGGATGTCAGCTCTCTATAGCACCTCCCTCTTTTCTAGCCACATTCATGGGAGTCTGCATAGCAGTTTCCACTGACCTAGTCTGCTCTCCAGAAGTCCACTGTTATGACTCTGTAAGAGCCTTCCCAAGCCTTCCTCCAGATCCTGCAGCCTTCCTGTGTCACAGCTGTCCAAACTACCATCTATGACCATATTCCCCACCATTTCTTCCCTGTTGAGGAGCAGCAGGGCTAGCAGAGCACTGACCTTGGTTGTCCTTTCTAGTATTTACATCACAAAATATCTTACCCAAGGTCACCCAGAGCCAAGAATAGAATCTATATTTTTTGTTTTCTGTGCTGTCTTAAATGAAACTGTTCTATAAATATGTGCAAGCAATGAAGAGATTAGAAGTCTCTGAAGACATGTTCCCATCTTTGAGCCTTATTTACTGGAGAAGATGGTTAAAAAGCATCTTATCTTACTTGGGAAAAAGCACTGTAAGTTTGCCAAGGTCAGCAAGATGCAAAGAGATTTGCTGAGGGCTATATTCTCATCTCTGATCCATTCTGCCAATTTCCACTTCATATTCAGCAATCCGTCCACACATGGGCCTCCAAAGGATGTCAGCAAGAATTCCACAACCACAAGAGAAGAGCTGGGCCCTTCAAAAGTTAGTTGCTCAAGTTAAAACTGCCCCAGGGCAACTTTGACTTAGGCATTTAGTTCCTTTGACTTAAGCATTTAGTTCCTTTTGATAAAATTATATGTATTCACAAGCTGCTATTTTGTCTGTCAGGACAGAAAAAGTGTAAATAAAAAGAACATAGGGTTGGGATGGATTGCTTGGATCACTGAGTCTAGGTCACCCTTTAACACAGACAAGCAGATCATGTGGTGCCTTTTATAACTTTATCAAGTCCCATCTTTAAAGTATCTAGTGGTCTCACTGAAATGCTGTTCATAATTTAATTTCTGCAAAGATTATAAATATGATAAGCTGGATAATACTAAAGTCTGCCTTCCCTGTGCTTGTTACCCAACTGTGGCCTAAATTGGACCTTCTAGAGAAGGAGATAGAAGAAACTGTGTTCAGCCAGCATGAGGAATCCCATCTTTCCCAAGGGAAGCCTCATTGCTGCTAATTCTTCCTCCTTCTTCCTTGTCTTTCACGAACTATTCCTCCTCCTTAGATCTTGCTGCTTTCTCCACACCTGCACCTTTTGCTTGGCATTTCCCAACCCCACCTACTCCTACCATTCCCCATCTCCTACACTCATGTTCCTGCCTCGATACCTTATCACTGCTGCTGTCTTTCCTGCCCAGTACACTTTCCTTCCTTGAACTACTGCAGTTTTCTCCTCATCCTCAGCTCCCTGCTTGTCAGCTTCTTGTTTGCCCATTTGTCCAGACCTTGAGGCTTTCTTTCTGTTTTTTCAAACTTTCTCTCTGCATCTTTGCTTCTCCCCTCAACATTCATGTTTTGCTTGCTCCTGCATCTCTCCTCAAACCTATCCCTTCTGCTTCCACCAGCTTAATGGTTTAGAGCCCACATTAGCATTTATTCTGACTCTCTGTCTTGCATATATATATACAAATACATAGTGCTATGCGAACAGTGCTTTTCCATATATATCCTTTCTCACTTCTGTGCCTCGGTTGTTGAAAACTAGTGAACTAGATGTTGTTTTATGCCCAGAAAGGGTTTAAAGCCTTCTAGAATTTTTTTTTTTATTATTATTATTTTTTTTGCAAACTAGCTCTTGTTTGCTACTGAACTGCTGGCATGAGAGCCCAGGGGGATTTCTCTCAAGGGCTTGGCTACAAAATACAGAACCCAAGACAGTGATAAAAATGGCAACTCTCCCACCTCACAGAGGGTGGAAGGATGTTTATATGAGCAGCTGTAATTTGGTCAGGGTTCTGGTGTTTAATTTCTCATGCCGCTCATCAGAAGTGCCAAGAATCTCAGCTCATGCTGGTTTTTGTTCTCTAGAAGAGTCTAAAGCCTAGACTAAGATTGGGATTCATTACACCAAACACTCTTTGAGCAATTTACAGTGACAGTGAGGCCCTGCCATGAGCATCTTACACTCATTTAATGCATTTTTAAGTCCTTTACCAACATAATGCCATTTTTATGAAGGAGTGGTAGTCTTCCCAGCAAATGAGGAGGCAAGAGCTCTGTCTGAAATCTTTTCATGTCTCTTCTGATGGCTTTTCTGCACAACAGCGTTGAAAAAGTAGATACGACAACTCCACAGGCCCAAACGACATGGCTACAGGTCACATGGGGAGTGAAGAGGAACAGGAGGTGTTATTTTCATGTCAAAATAACTGATGTGAAGATTCCTGTGACTACTTCAAAGGAAGTTCTCATTATCTTTGTTATTAACTGCTTCTGTGTTGGTAAGAAGGGGGGCAGGTTAATTGGAAAAATTATGTTTAAACTTTATAAACAGTGCAAGCATGAAACCCATCATTTTAATAAATGTTATCGTGTCTTCTGGATCTAATAGATCTTAACTGATGCATGCGATCATTAAGTTTAATTTAAGAAACTACCCCTAGAGATGTTATTTAAATCAATTGGAGACATGTTCTCAAGCAGTGTTAGAAATATTTGATTTACCTACACCCTCATCACTGAACCAGCTTCCTGAATAAAGCAGAAGAAAAGAATATACCACTTTACCATCTCATCTTTCATACTAAAAGAAATGGAAAGCTTTTTTACCCAATATATTAAAATATCAAGTCATCCATCAATGCCATTCAGTCACCTCTGAAGCAGCTGTTTAATAGTGCAGTGCAATGCTTCAAGCAGGGACACGTTAACTAGATCCAAAAAAATTATTGCAATAATTTGCAATATCCAAAAAAAAAAAAAATAAAAATTTGAAATTAACCCTTTTTCTGAAAATGAATAACGAATTTCTGTTTATCTTGCATGCTTCTGCTTTATAAAGATTTAAAGAATAGCATAGCCAGACTTTAGACTATTCCTTTTAACCATTCACTGAGCATTTAAGAAATAAGATTGTGTATCTAAGCTGCAAGCACATGACTCTGTTAGTCTACCTCTTTTGGCTGCTCAGATGCTATTCACTGAGAACAGAAGGACATTACTGTTCCCAGTGAGACTTACATTTATTCTTAACTCCTGGACATAAAAAAAACAAACAACAAAAAAAAGCAAAAAACAAACAAAAAAAACCAACCAAAAAAAAACCCAACAAAACAAAACCAAAAAAAAAAAAAGTCAAAACTGCTGTTCTAATCCATTTCTCTGAGCCATGTGTACTAGGGCAAAGTACCACATATGCAGCTGCTGGTACTTATATAAACAGATGCTATGTAAAATCAAAGATCATCCTTCTTGAAAGAAGGCCTTGAGGATGGCAGGTAGACTGCAATCTCTTGAAGTTCAAACATTCATATAAGTCAGGCCTCAAAAAACATGAGATTGTTTTAGCAAACATGATCCTTAATAAAGGAGTACATTCAGAGTTCATTTTATCTGGCCTCTAATTTCTGAGCCTGTAGGGCAGCCCCTATAAAAATTATGTCCTTAATCTTTTATCTGCAAATTAAAAAGCCAAAAAAATTTATTCTTTTAAGTTATGACTGAGCTTACATGATGCTTTTGGATAGGAAGTTTTTGAAGGACACCAAAGACATACAGCACAAAATTGGGAAAAGAACCAGAACTGCTAAAACTGGTGTCTAATCATCATTTGATATTAGTCCTAGGTTCTGGTTAGCATCAAACATATTAGGTAGTGCTTAAATAAAAATAAATAAAATAAAAAAAAGTAAGTGCATGCCTCAAATTCTTTGATAAGTATGTATTGTAGAAGAGCATCTGAACACTCAGAGGTAGAGAGTTTTGGGTGATCATTTACTAAAGTTCAAAGGATGCATCCACAGCTTCCTCTGTAGCTGATGCAATATGGATTTATATTGCTCTGAGAGTTAAAACTGACCTCTGTAAAATCTGAAACAAGGTATGAAGGTGTCCTTAATTATTTGTCACTGTTGAAAGTTCAGTCTGGAGAGTGGACATGCCCAGCTTTTCGTGTGGACACTAGAAAAATATCTTAGTGGTTTTATACTAAAAAAAAATACTCCCTCCATGAATTTCTTTATTTAATATATATAGTTAAGGAACAACGGAGAATGAAAATTTGTGATGAGATTTCAAGATACCTGTTCATATTTCATAGTATCTTTACTCCACAGTGTTTATCCTATGAATGTAACTATTACTGGAGTAATAGTGCTGCTTCACTTACAAGCAGACAAAGTCACTCTGCCATTGCATAAAGGAAGGAGTACTCTAATTTGGGCAGTTTTGGCATCTGTGCTGAAATCTGTTTGAGTTGACTTTTATGGCTCACTGTGACCTTGCTGTGTGTGAAAATATCACCCATCTGAATTCATCCTGAACCAACCATCCACTACATGCCATGCCCTGGAAACTTGATGCACCATAACCCTCTTCATAATGCACTAGCAAAAGCTGAGCTGGTTCAATGGCAAGAAACACAAGAGAAAGGAAAACAAACAAGTGGATATAAGCCGAAAAAACAACAGCTCTTCAGCTTTGGTCTACTGGTGGTGGTAATTTGATTTGTTTAGCAAAGGTCTGAGTTCTCACTGTAGGATACTGCATGAATAGCTGGCCTGAACCCTAGATAGCTCAGAGTAAGCAGAGAAGGGGACAGTTGTCCAGAGTTGCTTCATCACCTGATTAAGGTGCTTTTGATAACCAGAGAAAGCACTTTTTCATATAGTTTTATTTCCATTCCAGAAATGCCATTATGCCACAAGGGGGTAGGGGTGTTCTGTTTAAAACCTTGCAACATATTCCTATAGACCCAGCATTTCTGTGAACACAGTGTTGAGTGCTACAAAAAACAACACAGATTGAATCTACGCAGACATTTTCTATACCATCTGCATTTCAACTCTTGCTTTCCTTATAATTAACATCTGTTCATAGATATCAATCTGAGCAGCGAGGACGAAATTATTTAAGAACTGTCGATCTTTCACCCCAGCGTGTTCCTGGGGATGGTTCTGGAGGTGGAGAATGGGTTACCCCCAGGAAAGAGGATTTGGTTACAAGGAGCACCTTTCATTAATCTAAACAGATTGCCAAAGGCTTGGCAGTACCAAAATGGACACAACTGGATCTTATCAGAGAAAGTGCCCCTCAAGCATACAAAAATTAAATAACATTGGTGGGGTTGGTGATGTGTACTCACTCACTACTACATTGTAAAAAACAACCAAGAAAATACATGCAGATAAAAGACCATAGATGATCCTTGTATATTCCAGAGGATAAAGCAAGCATATTTTCTTCTTAAGTCACCTATTAAGTGGAAAATTTAAATTTATCATTTAATTTCTTTTTATTTTGTTTCATTCCAATATGGCCCTGGCCATTTTGTGGTAGAAGAGGATGCGACATCTGCATGTTGAGAGAATACCTCTCCTGAGATGCTTCCATTGTTCAGGAGATACAGCTACAGCACGTGTATTCAGTACAAAATGGAAAAAATGCAGCTGAGGTGCTGGATAAACCTTTTCAAAAGTCTTGGAATCACTGCCTGTTGACATGTGTTATTATGGGGTTAATAGGATCCACCTGCAGCCAGCTTTCTCTTCCCGTTTCTCCTGGAAAACAAACAGTTGAAATCCTTCAGCCCTCCTCCAGTAAGACACCCATCAATACTCCAGTTCTTTTCAGTCAACAGTGTCAAAAATATTTTGCTAGCCCTAATAGGTCACACGTATAACAATGGGATAAGTTTGCCTTTTCACGTATCTTTTATTAGAAATATAGACTCATCACCCTCCAAATTGTCTTATTTTACTACACTTTCTATAACCATTTTCAGTCATAAAGAAAAAGCAAACAATTTCTGACAAGCTTAAGTGAAATACTTGGATTTTCTACACTTCAATATGTCCTTTGTTTCTACTTTTAAAAAAAGTTAAAAAAGAAGAAAATGTGTCATCAACACTAATGTGGTCAGAGCCTTTTTCCTGGTTTATTTCCTTTCAATTTCACAGGACCATTGAAATCAAAAAGTTTTTCATCCTTCATAGGGAATGACATATATTTCTCTTTTTCACAAGTTGTCCATAAAAATGCATAACCTCACTTGCCTCTGCCAGGAGATAAATTAATCTTGTCTTATTGCGATAAGCATAGACTGGGGCAAAGAAAGGATGAGAGCATCTTTGGTAAGAGTGGGAAGCAAGACACGGTCAGACCACCCTACTTTTGCTGGTAGTAATTTTTTTTGGTCTGAGCTGGCATCATTACTCAGAGCTATCCCCACTTTTAGACCACCCTTTATGCAGGGTACCTGCACACCAGGATGGGGCATATTCTTGAAATCCTGATATCATGCAATCCATATCACCTGTAGAGTAATTGTCCTAGAGTGAATAAAGGCATGGGAAGGATGGGACACTTATTGCCAGGTGAACCATTTCATCTTTCTCCTGCTGGTCTATGGGAGAGTTCAGGCTGTGGAATATAGACCTTTCACTGGAGAGGTGCTTGGGAAGTGGATTCAATCCTGAGAAAGTGCTTCTGCATGACACTGAAAGGGAATTAAAAAAATAAATAAATTAAATAAATTAAAATTCATAAATAAATTAATCTTTTCTAGAAATGATTTGAGAACCTACCCTTTTTTAAATCTTTCTCAGATAGTAACAATTCAGTATTTACAGAAAAGGAAACATTCATTTCAAAGTGTTAAGCTCTTTGTAAAACTATTTGGGAGAAAATATTTGTCTTTTTAAAGATTTTCCCGACATTTAGTTGATAGATCAGATAGAATTTTTTGGTGTTACCTATCTTTATGTCTCCTTAAATTTGAGGGGAGAACTATAGTATTTAGTGGAAGAGTCTTCTCTATGAGAAACTGAGTTGTTTTGTCAACATTCCCCTGCTCAGATTCAATGACTGAGCTAACAAATTAGAACTGGGGATAAGTCTGAGAAAGAAGCATGAAATGTAGGTAATCCAAAGCATTAAACAGAAACTGGTAAGGAGAACTTTTTAATGGAATTTTTTTAAAAAAGAAGGAAACTAAAAACTTTGAAAGTACTTCTTCAGCAAAGGAAAAAAAGTCTTTTTACAAATTTTGATGTCATTTGCTGGAGGGAAAATGTGAGGAAGAAGACTAAAACAGAGCATTGTCCATTCCTCCCCATAAAAATTGTATGGTATCCAGACCCGTCGCTCAGAGCAAGCACAGTTTTGTCCTGAGGGGGGAGAAAAAAAAAAAAAAGAGTAAAAAAATTCATAGAAAAATAAAGGAAGACCAACAACTTCCAGCTATGCTTCAGGAGGAATTTCATATGGAGCTAACTAAGGCAAATCGGCATCTCAAAGATCCTTTGGTCCCGTAAGGGAGTGGGGTAATAAGTGACAGATCCAGCGGGGCGAGGGCAGCAAGGGAGCAGGACGGGTGCTCGGGGAAGGCAGGTGCTGCAGTCAGTCTCCTTTCTGCCAGGAAACGCAGGAAGAATGCATGACCAATTCAGTTTCAGAGCAGAATACTCTCTTTAATGGACAGAAAACACTAACCTTTTATTTTTCCTCTTCCTCTCCCTCTCTACCCCCACCCTCTCCACAATTTTAACCCTTTGAAAGGACAAAGGACAAAGCTCACATCTCTGTTGCAACCTATTTTTACCCTGCCAATAGCTTCCATGTTACCTAGAATCCTGGACAAACGAACTGTTGTGTGAAAACAAAATAAACATCCTGAGAATCTGATTATCTGAGACAGATGAAATCCGGGTAAAACATACAAAATACTCCCCTGTTATCAAAGCACCTGGCTTTTTTTCTGCCTGAAAACCTGACAAGAATCATATGGCTCTGACAAGAACTACTGATGATTAACATTTTGAGTACAAGTGATCTCAAATTAGGAGAATTTTCTGCAAAGGAGGGAAGTTCTGAAGTGACCCAGCACTATAGGAAAAGCTAGTTGAAATGAGAAGATTTTGGTGTGGCACTTAACCTAGGTTCTGCTGAAAGCAAGGGCCAAAGCTGCTTTGTGTTGGATCAAGCCTTGAACTGGTTAGGATCAACTAAATAATTTGGTTGTCATCAAGCGGAGCCATCATCATCATCAACTTTTCTTCCTTGGGATTTTGCATGTTCCAGTGTCCCTCTCTGTGAATAGATGTACTCTTCCCAAAAGATATACAAGTTAAAGCTCACTTGTAGATGACACATTGGAGACGCAACCACAGCATAAAAAAGCACAGCGACAACAGTACCCTATACACATCCTCACACACATACTATGCCTAAGCAAGACACACCAACCACACACCAGTAGGATAGACACAGCCATGCTCAAATTAAAGAATTTATTTCCTGGCTTGACTATTTTTTCCTAAATACAGTTCAGGCTTAAGGTTTCTGAATGGTGTAACACCATTATGCAAAGATTCATTTTGCTGTGATAAACCTGGAGTTAATGGGCATGAAATGTTTGATCTCCTTAAAAAAGTCTCCCCTCTATATCCCACAAATGCACACCGAAACTTATCCTGCCTACAGCTTGATCAGAGTTTTCCAATAGCTGAAGTAAAGCAGTGTAAAAAAAAAAAAAAAAAAAAAAAATCACTGAAAAAAAAAGATTAATTTTACGACTCAATAGTTTGAATTATAGCCTATGACAAAACCCAAGATATTTCAAACACAGGACAGAAGTATGACTTCACTGGGATTTATTTTTTGAAAGCCCCTGAATCATACAGACTCTTTTTTTTTTTTTCTGTTTTGGATGCTGTAGCAGTAGAAAAGAAAAAAAAAAGTATTTTTCTGTTTGTGTGTGCACGTGTGCCTTGTGCACATACACGTGTCTGATATAAATTATACACCTTTGTTTTATGTGTGCCTGTGTAGATGCATATGCATATGCATATGTATATTTTTACATATAGGGTAATGCTCAGTCTGTAAGATTTATGAAAAATCAGAGTTTCATATCCATGCTCTAAAATAAACTGGATTTCCCATTTCAAAAAATAAATAATAATAATAATAATAAAAAAAAAGAGACTAATGAAATTAAGGGTTCTTTAAATCAGGGGCAATTAAAAAGCACACATTTCTTTTCCTAGGGAATGCAATTGTATTCACTGTTTGCAGCACAAGGCCTGCCTGTAGGATAAATAATGTAATGGGTTTTGTGATTTGATACTAAAAGCACAACAAAATCCTACAGCTGTAGCCTCATTTTTTTCCACACTCAAACTGCTCACTTTTTTAAATTGCGTATTTTGTACAGTTAAGAAAAAAATCAGATTCTTTGTCTAAGAGAACCAATTTCTAGCATAATAGGTAATTGCATATAATTACAGGAATTTTAGAAAATGAAACAAAGAAACAAAAGAATAGCGATTGTGGTGTTGGTTTGTGATAGAGATTAAATTGACAGCTGATATCATTTAACAGCTATGTTTTTTTTCCCTTCAGTATAACAAAATGTGTGCAAATTTTGCACAATTTGTGGAACAGAACCTAATATTCTCATTGGCACCACGGACAACATTTTTATAGGTAATGACATGCCTAATGATACAAATCAGAGATCTAACGGGATTTTTCAAAAGCACCTCAGTGCCTAACTTCCGATTTTGGGTGCCTGAATATCTTTGAAAAAAATCTGTCCAGAACATCCAAATAATTTTACCTACATCACTATACAGTCACTGTATAGTAATCACTGTACAATCTCCCTTTAGAAAATTGAGTAAGTCAAAGATGCCATCAAACAAACACTTTCATAATTTTTCATATACCCCATGAATTTAGCAAACATTTTAACAAAATCAGGTCATCTTCCTCTAAGTCATGTAGAAAACATCTCCTACAACTACTTGGCCTCACACTGACAAGGAACTTTGACATACGACCAGCTCTCCTGTGACCAAATAAAATCACAGTTTTCAGCTAAAAGGCAGGAACTGAAAGCATGTCTGTTACACCATCACAGTCTCACCACGCTTCGCTTCTCATCTACCATGGGTTGTGGTCACACACTGAAGTTCAGCTGGGACACACATACCTGACAAGCTGCTGGTTGAGGAAGGTGCACCCTTCCTGCTGCCCTGAGTTGGGATTAAGTTAATCTGGGGCTTCTTAGTGGGTCACATTAAAGGGAAACTTAACAACTCAGAGGACTGTAACTGGAGAGAGATGAGGCACCAGTATGGGCTCCATGGTGAAGGCTGATTTTGTTTGATACCAGAAGAAATATGGGATGAATCCAGGCCTCTAGCTTCATTCTCCACAACCAGCTATCGAAGGGAGTTATGAGAGTGAATATTCTTGTTTTCCAGATTAATAGAAAAACCCAAGCACCAGCAAGCTCAAACATTTTGTCATAAGGTCATGAAACTTCCCACCAACTTTGGAAGCAAATTAAAGTAATCCCAGTGAGAGGAAGCTGGGAATTATTGAGGAAATGTTTTTCATTTTTATTATTATTGTAAAATGCCAATGACTCAAACTGGAGGTATTCCTGGGAAGATTGCTTCCAACATGCTCACCTCTGCTACTGTGATTTGCAAATCCCCCAAAAATGCTCTAAATGTCCAGTTCTGAGGCTTCTAAAATGGGAAAAAATATTAATCTCCCTTTCACTTGAAGTGATTTTTTTGGCTTCAAATTTAAGTTGATTCTAATTTTAACAAAAGACAGAATTAAAAAATGGCCAGGGGGCAGGAAGAGAGAGTATGGAGGGAAGAGAGAGGAGAGGAGAGGAGAGGAGAGGAGAGGAGAGGAGAGGAGAGGAGAGGAGAGGAGAGGAGAGGAGAGGA
>WTSP01020093.1:80097-107712 GCA_025331215.1 Actenoides lindsayi
GAAGAAGGGCGGGAAGGGGGGGAGGAAACAGGAAGGGAAGGGGAGGGGGGAGAGGGGAAGGGAAGGGAAGGGAAGGGAAGGGAAGGAAGAAGGGATCAAAAGGAATTGCAACTTCCTCTCCTAATGCCCCAAGAGTCACTGCCCTGGCCTAAGGGTTCAGCGTTTCCCAGAACAAGTTAGAAGCTCCCTGGAGTCAGCAAAGTCCCTCTTTCTCATGAATCTTGCCCTATGATACAAGGGGCTTTTGGAGGACTCAAATGTTGTCACCTGGTGATCCATCTACACCCCTGGGGGTGAATTTTCACTACCCAGAGCTCTGGCAGCCTTGTCTTAGTGTGGCTTCTGCTCCCTCCTCCTTCCTTACTCAGTGCACTAATCCTATCCAGAGATCTAACTAGAGGGGTGCCCTTCACAATCCAAAGCCCACTTGCAATAGCAATGATTAAAATGACTTTATCTTGCCTTAAATAATCTCACATGGGTTCTCACAATTTGGCTCTGTTTTCATTGTTCAAATCCGTAATATCAGGCTGGAGCAATCCTCAACAAAGCTGCTCTTTCTTGACCCCTTGACTTCTTGGGCAAGGAATATAATGACCTCCATTGATTCAGCTGCTGGTAGCAAGAGTGAAGGGGAAGAGGTTTCCCATTTCCTCCCCAGCAAGGCTTCTAGGCTGGTGGAATTGTTAAAGCATTTTGTTTTCTGTCCAAGAGACTCTTATGTTGGTGCCAGGATTGCATGCGGGAATGAAAACAAGTAACAGAGGCAAGGGAGAGACAAGTAATTTAGATGAGGGAAAGATTTGCTCTGCGCAGGATGTCCGTCTATTTTGAGACAGACAGAGCTAGAATGGATCTTGGTTTGTAGAACGGCTAACAGATACAGATTATAGGGGGAGAGGCAGCACAGGCGGAATAAAAACCTCCATTGCCTTTGCAGTTCAGTCTGATAACTCAAGGTTTACACTGGGGATTAAAGAGAGGTGGAAATTGCATCTGAGACCTTCAACATCAGACCCAGAAGAACAGGCCCTCGCCCTGAAGGTTATCCTACAGGGGTTTGGGCTATTGCCCTGTCTGAAGTCCCTGACAAAAAGATCTCTGCATTAAGCGAAGAACCTCTTTAGAAGGTACAGAAACTGTTCAGGCCCATCTGTGCTGTTGTCCTCTAGGTTACAACACCAGCAGCAAACGTAAATACCTATTAGCATTTGCACCTTAAAAATACCCCTTGTAAGCATAACCAACAACCAGGTAACAAAGCATGGAAGGGACGAATGATTAATGAAATATGATTACTGCAGAAGCTGGGTGCAGTCTCATTTTATATACTTTCACAGTTAAAAATAAAAACACCTTGAAGCTGGTGAAGTATTTTTACCGCCTTTTCAAGGAATTCTCATGTGGACTGAATGAAATAAAGGAATCTCACTATAAATGCAAAGCAGGACCACAGCTTTGCTTTTTGGTTTTCTCTTTCATTTATTGTTTAGTCTTTATAGCACTACATTTTAGGAATACTTAGGAATATCTGAGAGGATCAAAATGCTTCTCCAACCTCCTCAAATATTTAGCAAAACAAGTGCAACTGGAAAGTATTTCTTCTTGCTTTACTATCTTTTTCATTCATTTCCTGTTGAGCAATGATAGGTGCTCACATGTTCTGTGGTATAGTTTTGCAAGGATAACTTTCATAGGTTTCCTTATTAGTCAATGGTGTAGCAAATACACATTACTAACCTGTTCTCTCTCTTGTGCCCACATATAAGTAACCACAGAACCATGGGCCAGACTGTGATCCCCATTACACTGGGGTAAATCCATATTGTCTTTTCTCTAGACTTGCAGCATTTTAATGGACAACATGGACACATCATGTGTGTCCCCTCAGATTAGAGATAGAAAAGGCCTGTGAAGACACCCCCTTAGCAGAGCATTAATGCTCACAAATGTTTAGTTTCTAAAATCTCAATTCAAATGTACTTCTCATAAACAGGGTCTTATCCTGCATGCCGATCTGCAGGCTAAGACTTGCTCATTTAACTATTTCACTGTTCATCTGTGTATCTCACCTTCTAAAAGCATTTCACATCAAGATTTAACATTACTGAGCTACCCTTCCCTTTGCTGTCTAAGTTCTTGCCTTCCAGGGGAACCTGAGAGCAAACTAAAGTTTGTGGGGAAAGTGCGCTTTCATTGGAGTGAAATTCAACTCAATCTATTTTGAAATGAGGTATTTAAAATGTTTCTAGGAGGGGAGGGTGGATGGGTAATGAGATTCTTAATGTGTAGTATAAAAATAGAGGTAGAGGAGGAAAAGAGGTTCAATCACATAGGCCAGGTGTCTGTCTTGTGTGCTTTGTACCAAATCCACTAGAGAAAGAACTTTTGGGATTATGAGAAGAAAATGGGGCAAAGTTAGACCTGATGAGTTTATTATTAGAGACATTTTGAGACATGTGACATTTTGAGACATGTGACTTTTCTTCCTGGTTTAGAATTGGATTGGATTATTTGTGAAGTCTGAATATTCCAGCAGCATGGAGAAGCTCTCTGTGCACAGCCCGTTAGTAATGCAATCAATACAAGTTAAAACCAGTGTGAAATGTTATGTGTTTGTGAGTCAATTAAATTCATCCACCAGAGGTCATTAGATGATCAAATGACACTTTCCTACTCTCTTTATAAGTAACGGTATCAGTATTCTGTGCTATAAAAAATGCATTTTCATTAATAATAAAAACCTTAAAGGAGAAATAAAAGTGTTATGAAGTAAATTATCACACAGTGAAGTTCATGATTTTAAATAGCTTTGATAAGAAAACAAAAATAGGTTCTGAATAATATTATCAAGAGAAATTACAATGCCTGTAAATTCTTGTTCTAAAATGATGGGAGATGCTTAAAAGGTAAGTTTGGATCTCTATTATTCAAATGACATATTTCTAATTGTACTTTATAAATGGCAAAAACTCTGCCTAGAATGGTCCATGACTACAGAAAATATGTGGTAATACGAGACGGGTATCTAATTGTGCTTGCAATGAGATGGACTGAATCTCCCAGGCTTTGTTCTTCCATAACTTTACACCAATGGAAATCAGAAGTCTCTCTGTCAAAATAAAAGAAGCTAATTGGAAAACAGAGAAAAGCTTTCTGATTTTTCCCACTTCAGTTTCTCCCCATTCTCATTTTGACTTGTTTTTCTTTCTCTGACTTTCTCTACTTGTGATAGCACTTTGTCCTTCTTTCTTCTCAAATACCATCTTATTTCAATTCACATATCATCCAAACGTGATTCCCTTCTGTCTCACACACTTCAGCTCTTATTTTTGATTTCTTACTTTTGCTATGCACTTTCTTTAATTTTGGTCCTGACCTTGTAGTTGGTACTGGAAGAAATGATCCTTATTCAGGATTATTAACATAGATGAGAATTTCAGGTCACTATCTCTTCAAGCAGCTAGGATTGCTTCCCGAAAGTACAGTTGTCCTCTCTAGTGTACTAAAATGAGTAGCAGATAATTAGTAGGAGATTTTTGTGACTGAGAAATTCATAATGGATCAGACTCCTTTTACCCAAGTTTTCCCCATCATGTCCTTCATTCCTTCCCACCATGTACTGGGTGCATCTTTCACAAGGACATTGCCATGGGGGAAGTAAATTTTTAATCAAAGATTGAAGTCAAAGATGCTCAGAGGGCTCTGGCTCTGGTAACTGAGACCTGGCATTCTATCCAGATCTCAGGTCATGGGACAAGGAATCAAGGCACAGTAAAAATGAGCTGAGCTTCAGGTGTTGAGACTCCATTATCCCAGGAAAATAAATGATTCTGGTGTTTGGGTCCAGCCATTGCAGAGACAAGATCTCCACCTTGCCTAAAAGATCATGGTTCTTCTGGACTCTTGTTGTTTGGACCTTTATCTTTAGCTAGAAAAGTTAAATTTTAGCCTCTTTAGCCTGGATACTTTTCCAACTTAATATCCTACATGGTTTGAAACTATCTGGGTACTGTGTCCTAAGTGTTGCTGAGCAAAAAAGTGTCTGATAGTGTGGAGGTGGGAACAGAAAGTCTGTGATGAGATGGGATGCCAGAGCTTGCTTAGGCTTGGTACTGGAGATTGATCCTGTGATGTCAAAGGGTTAGTGAACAAGAGCTCTGGGATTGAAGGATTTGATCTCTGGGGATGGGGTGGAGTAGCTGGAGCATCTAAGGTGGGAGGGGTGAAGCATGGTTGAAAGAATGTGTTAAAGTTGCCATTGCTATTGGCAACGCTCACTTGGTATTTAAATACAATTAGCCACGAGTGTGTAAGAATTCACAAAGATAGGAGCAATATCAAGATAGACTTGAACTTTCATTGGTATTCATTTTGGAGACTGGTTATATTTCAGACTAATTTGACTCTGTGCAACCTGCCTCAAGAGTAGGGCAGCACATAGAGCGAGCAATGCTGCCAGGTAAGTGTGCCTGTGGTTATAGAAGTAAAGTAGCCGGTACCAGGTCATATATCTAGGTTCTGGAGCTATTTTGGCCCAGGTGAGCAGATACTCTCTTAATAAATTCCCAGCAGTGACTCCAAAGTTAGCCCAAGTCAAGGATAGTTCCCAAAAAGCAGCTTGGACATGGTTTCTTTAGCAGTCTAAACCAGCAAAATTATTATTAAACTATTATTATATGACTAAAGATATTATTAGGTGGTCAAATTATGCCACATGGCTTCAAGGTGAATGAAAATGCTCTCTCGTGGGTTAAATAATAGTTCAGTAGAGATTCTACATGAGCAACTTCAGTAATCCTGTAGTTCAGGTGTAAAACCCAAGATAGCAGAATCAGGTTAATATTCTGGAGAAAAAGTGTAATTGGTTCAGGAATCCCATACTCTTTTTTGGTTCCAAGCTACTGAGTAAAGGAAGTGCCATGAATGCTTCATGCCTCAGTTTCCCTTTAAAAAAAAAAAAAAGAGAATGGCATTCCTTCATGTTGTCACCCACAGTTTTGCCTCTTAACTATCATCCTCCAATGACTTAAGGAGATGTTTCCTTTTTGGCTTCAAAGTCACGAGAAACAATGGCTACCCAGGTAGGAAGATAAGTATGTTCATATGTCATAGCAGATCTGGGGACCGTAATAAAGAGTTAATAAAGCTAGTTAACAGGTTGTGTTTCCACGAAGACAAACGAATTCTTCAATGTCCATGGCTAAATGTGGATCTGGAGAGAAGGATTTCGGCACTTCTGTTTAAGTCTGTGGGCTTCTAAAATTTCTATGGTGGACATGCAATTCCTGCACAGCAAAAGTGAGCCTACCAGCAGAAGGTGAAATCTTCTATGCTACCTTCTATCCTACCTGGAAAAGCAAATCTCCCAGAATTAGTCCTTCATTCCCAAAGGCTTGTAGATCACCTGCTAGATACCACTAAAAGAAGTGAAGCAAGTGAACCTGTAATATCCCATTTAAATTACAGAACACTGGGAAAAAAATCATGGACAAAAAAAAGAGGAAGACTGAAGGCTGGAAAAATAAAAGCACTCAAGGGAAAAGTCATTCTGGATTTTGTAATTTAAACATTTATTCATTTGAATGTATTAAAATATGGGGGGAAAGTAGGTGTCTTATCACTGGTCAGCCATGCCTGAGGCTTCTGGAAGATACAAACTTGTTGATGAGAAGCTTAGTATCATGAACAGTCCCATTAACTGGAATAGATTGAATCAAATTAACATCCCCTATACCTGGTAAAAGCTAGGTGATCTGAGCTTGGTCTGGGAAATGGAACAAATATGTGCACCTATGCATACATATGTATGAAGTCTTAATGTAGACAGCAACTTTTAAGTATTTTTTCATTATCTTCTCCAAATACTCACATACAGTTTTTCTTTTCCAGTCATGATGAGACACAGTTCTTTCCCTACAAATTTGGCTGCAAACTGACATATCTGGAAAAGATCAATTCATATTTCTTCCCCTCGTAACCTCTTACCAGTGACTGCCTGCAGCAATGAGCCTTCCTCAGTGCATGTCCAGTCAGTCTGGGCGGTTTTCTCTATTTTGACCCATGTTCCCTAATCTATATGTCTTTATCTAGCTACTAGCTATATAGAGCAGTGCTGGAGATGTGTTCTCTATAGTATTTATCAGTGTCCAGGAAAGGAAAAAAAAAAAAAGTTTATATAATATGATTGGCTTTAAACTCCAAAGGGCGCTTGTAACTAAACTCAGTCATCTCTAACACTGAGAGGCTCATTTCAGCCTCCAGCTGAGAATGAAACCACACGGTGAATATAAAAAAGCATTTCTACTTTTGCCTTCTAAATGTGAAATTATAGTAGAGCTTCACTAATTCTAATTTCCCCAGTCTGCACAATTTGTGGTGGACTTGCACCCTCCCTCCACTTACTTTCCTTCCCCCATGCTCAACCCCAGCTCTACCCACTTCATTGTGGGTGCTCAAAGATCATCTCTGCTATTACCTTGCACAGTCCTTCTAGGCTTACTAACTGCTCAGAATATGATAGCCTGGCTTGTCTCAGTTGCCGCTTAACAGGTAATTTAGACTGCAAACACACTTTAGGTTTTTGGAATTGGATCCTACAGAAATAAAGAATGAACTCTAAACTGTAGAAGCAAAACTCTAATCTTAGTTAGAAACTTGGGTGTTACTCAGTCACATCAGGTTCATCTTCTCCAATGGCCAGACTGTAACTGGAGCCAGAAGAAGATGTTTCAGAAGGAGATCCCAAAGTGGGCAATTTTAAGGTCACTTAATTCCAGTAGGTATGGGATATTTGTTTATCTGTGTGTTTCTGTCTCTTGGTTACATGTTACATTTTGGTTGGTTTCTACATGGAAAAAAAAAGAGGGTTAAAACACAATCTCACCTCAGTCTAATGAGCTCTCCTGGGACCTCCATAAACGTGTGTTTTATCAGTGTATTCATTTTAATGGGGCATGGCAATTTGCTGTATCAGAATAATGAAACATAGACTTGTAAGGCTGGAAGGGACCTCAAAAGGTCACCTCTTCCATGCCCCACCCCTAGGGCAGGATCAGCTTTACCTATGTTGTTTCTCAGATACAATCCTCTAACTTGTTTGTAAAGGCCTTTAATGAAGGGGATGCCACAGAAGGTCTAGCTTGAACACCACCACATGGCACTTTGCAGAGATTATTTCACAGTGAACAACATATAAGTGACATTTTAAAAATAAAACATGAAAACCAAAATCAAAAAAGTGATGTGCACAATTTTAATATGGCAAATACTTGGGAAAATGAAAAAGAAAGATAGGATTGTGATATCCAGGTAAATAGTAAGAATTCATCCCAACAATCTAATTACTGGTGAATAAAATTGATTGTGGTTGTTGGGATTGTTATAAATACCAACTTGATATAAACTATTCATGTGAGTGGAGTCAGACTGAATCTCAATAGTTTTTCAGTTTCTATTTGACACAGGATGGCCTCATCCCTACAGATGTTAAGATATCACTAGATATTTTGCTGCAGTAATAGACTGAGACATCAAATACCATGGATTAATTACATATAAAGCACCTTCTTTTGTTAATTAAAACAGTTTTGCCTTTAAAATCCATTGGAAATTCTTAGTTCAACTTTTTTATAAAAAGTAAAATATAAATATATAAATATATAAACAGAAGCAGCTGATTTAGCTCCCTTACATATACACCAAATGTTATCCTTTTTTTTTTTTATTTGGAGGTCTATTCCTTAGCTCTGTTTATACGCCTTCTGTTCTGCTCTATTTTCCCTGACACGGGGATCAAAAATGAACATTCCACTGAAGATGAAGGAATGCTGTGGACTCTTGTAGCCACATCAGACTTGCAGGGTTATGCTCTCTCCCTGTCTTTACATAGGTAGCAGCCGTGTTTTAGCAACTTCTTCACTAGCAAATGTTTCTATTGATTGGGTTATTTATTTTGTCCTTGATAAGTTCCAATAATTGTGATTGTCTTTAGTCCTGTTGGCTATAGGTACTACAGTGAGGCAAGCAATTTCCCATCTGCTTGTTTGCCCTCCCTGCTAACAGTTTTCCCAGATCTCCATTTATTCTACCTTGTGTCTTGTCTTTAAATATTAAAGATAGCCACTCTTCTCTTACCTTTAAACCAGGGCTCAGTTATTATTTTCACCCAAACAAGCTTTATTTTGTGACTTTGAGAATGCTTAATTTTGTGGCATGTTTAATAAACAACATTAAGAGATGCCAGAAGATCACTCCTTTCTGGGGGAGCTTACATTTCTCTCTTAGACACAGTTTTTCTCTCGGTTGGTTTCAGCTTAGGGAAATTAATCTTTCTCCAAGCAGACAGTACATATATTAGTAGCTTGGAGTACATCCTGCTTGCAAATCACAAGTAGAATTAGGTCATGAGGCCATGTGCACCTAGGCAACCATCAGTTTTAGTTCAGCAATCAATTCAGCATCATCCACCCGTACTAGGTTTGTTAAAGCTTCATGCTAGTGCTGAAGGATAGAAATAACAAACTGCAGGCTTCCATGCAGAGAAGTACGAACTGTTCTCTGAGAAGGAGAGAGCAAGAGCAAGAAGCAACGTGACTCATGGGTTTAGCAGTTAGTGCTCACATGAGGTGGGTGTGGGCCCCAGTCCCTGTTCAAAGGACTCTTTATTTTGCGTTAAACAGTTATTTCATGTAACGGAGAAACAATGCTGGGAGCAAGGACTGGAGCTAAGACCTTCATGCTGAAAATGTTCTAACCCCAGGGTCAAACCTTTTTTTCCCTCTGCACTCCTGAGTTAGCAAGATAAAAGTGAGAACAGACCTTTTCCTTGCTGTTTGAAGGAGGAAGCACTTACTGTAGCACAACTTTTTAAAAAAAATACAGTTCATGTATTGGCTACTGATTTAATTGGCAGCTGCAAGAGGTTTGTTAGCAGTGCACTTCCCTTCGAAGCATGAGATGTGATTCACCTTTAAGGACTTTCTTGATACAGGTCATTGTAGGATTGCACAGGCCAGGGGCTATATAGTCAAGATGTATAATGTCCTCCTGTGGGGTCTTTTTAGGGAGAGAAGGAGGCAGCGTGAGAGGGAGAGGGGTAAGAGCAGTTTGCGTTAATACAATTCAGCCATGTCCACTAAAAAGAGATCCTCAATTATCTACTAGCATAGACATGGCCTGATGTGTATCTCTTCAGAACATCATTCCTGTGAAAAAATCTGGGGCTCAAATATTGATTTTGACCACTTATTTTAACTGGTAAGTTTAGAGGTAGTTACATTTCACAGGGATGTGGGGTGACTACCTCTCACATTTTTAATACAAATTTTCTGAAATATCTGCAACTGAGGACTGGAAATTCCAGGATCAGCCCAAAATAAAGGGGCTAAACCTGAACAATTTGTGTTAAAGAAATACAGGTTTTTTTCTTTAAGGCTTTCCAAGGCAGTCATATTGCAAAGGCAGGGTATGATGTGGTCAGTCAGACCATTGATCCTTCATCTTCAAGGCACTCCTGCTGCAGAAAGCCTCTTCTGAAGAGTAGTCCTACTGCTGATCAATGTTGCATTAAGCTGTGCGCCAGGTGGAACTTTTTGCACATTTAACAAAGGGGGTAAAAATAATTTGAAAAAAAAGATGAAATCTGCTTGGTGCAAGGCTGCACTTCAGACAGACAAGAAGGCAGACTCCTCATGCTGACACCTAAACTCAGCTCTCTTCCCTCCTAACTCAGAAGTCTGAAGCTGCTTAAGGATATTTACACCTATTCATTTGAACAGAAACAGCATCATATCACCTTATGATGATTTATAGTAAATAATAGTAATCATAATGTATAGGGAGAAGGTTATCTTCCTGACAACTTCAAATCTTACATATATATGTATGTGTATATAGATATATGCACATCTATGTACCTCTGTATACCTATACCTATCCAGCTATAAATATATACACACTGCAGCAGACACACATATTCAATTTAAATATTAATGACGGATTCTACTCTGTAAAACATCTGTGTAAACACTGAGTTACTTACTGACCTCTTTGGAAATGCAGAGAACAAACTCTGGCCAAATACATTGAAAAGACACGAAGAGAAACTGAAATGACAGGTCTAAATTCAGTACCATTAAAATACAGAACCAGGGGGTTAAAACAAGTCAGATGGTCTGCACCAGATCTGTGTTATGTATTATGCATGTGTTTTATACAATTCTGTATGTTGGCGGATTCGTATCCAAAGAAATAAGTTAAAGTTGTGACCTGTCTGCTTTTGATTTACTAAGGTCAAAGAGAGCGGATACCTCTTCTTCACGGAGAGTTATATATGCAAATCATTGCCCAGATAAGCCAAGTGTGGGCAGCACCTCCTTCTGACTTGGGAAAAAATGCCTGCTTGGCTCCCTGTTCCTGCATCTCTGATACAAAGATGGATTTGCCAGACTTTTTTTTTTTCTTTTTCCTTTCTTTCTGATGGAGCTTTGCTAGAGGTTTATTCATTGAAAGCCTGGATGGCCTCTGAAGGTTTTATCCTTCTGAGGAGGGGCGTTGCTAAAAGGGACAGAAAACAAGCTCCGTGCAAGTCCTCAGAACAACTCTGAGGTAGTGAATGAGAGTCCTGGACAGGGTTTGTAGCCTAACAAAAAAAAAAAAAAAAAAAAAAAGGAAAAGAAAGGGGTTGGTATCTGGGCCAGAGGGTGAGAGCTGTTACATGTGTCCCTGTCTCCTGCTGCTTGGGGCCACTGGAGTTCATGGAATAACAATAAAGAATTAGAGAGCAAGAGGCACGTGTGCTGCAGCTGATTCTGACTGCTCAAAAACGAGCCATTCGTCGTGCCCTGTGCAAATGAGTTATCGGGACCAAGCAGATGGGATTCTGTGTGTGCATGTGAAACAAGGAGAGTTTGGTGTCACTTAACTTCTGCTTTATTGTCAGATCGTCTCTTTTTATCTTTTTACGACATCTTCTTGGTCCTTTTTTTTTTTTTTTTTTTTTTTAAATACATAAGCTTTGTCTTGGAGAAGTAGATGTGAAATCTCTGTGCTGCTTGGCAAAGAAGAAAACAAACAAGCCAAAAAGCCCGAGCCCCAAACATATATCAGACCCTGGTAATTGCATTTACTGTGACACTTTTGGCATTTCCTCTTCTTACATGGGGAAATCTGCATCTAAAGCGACAATGGCAAACAAAGAAGGCTTGTAAGCATTGATCTTTTGTTTTAATGGTGACTGTGGTGGTAAGAAGAAAGGCAAAGCCTGTGGGTGTCAGTGGAAGAGCTCTGTTGGCACATCCAAGCTTGAGTTCAGACTCAAACAAGAATAAACAAGTAACGTGGGATTAATGCTTTCAGAGTTATCTAGCTAGTTAAAAATCCAATCTCAGTTCATTGTTCTCCATAGTCACAGAAGAGACAGGTATATAAGGGAGCAGGTTGCATGGCCCTCAAGAGGTAGGTCTCATTCTCACAGTTGATTATGAAGGTAAGTGAAGCAGTGAGCTCAGGCTATTCACCTGGCACGCAGAGAGCAAACTTTAAGGGAGAAGAAGTCACATCTGATGTTGGTTCCAATTTAACTCACGTTATTAGCAAAATTTTCCTTTTATGTCAGCAGGATTAGTGCTGGGAACCCTGGCCAGAAGCAGTGGGCACTGTGGCACATGCCTGTGAATGGTCCTATTGAGGTTAATGGTGCCACTTGCAGCTTAAAAGGCTACAAGAACTAGAACATGTGCACATTCCCATGGGATTTGTGTCTATCCTGAGAAAAACCAAGCACTGACCCTGTGTCATGATTACAAGGGAGTAAGGCATTAGCATAACAGGGCAATAAGAAAACAGAAGGGTTTTGAAACTTTTCAATAAAATATTTGGAAGGGGTTGTCTGGAAAATCTCAGTTTGTTGAACCCACAGGTTTTCTCAGAAAATAATTTATTTTACCTAGTTTTATATTAAAGAAAAAGGAAAAGAAAGTGGAGATGTCAGAAAGTACAAAAGTAGCCCACCTGGACACTAGTTTTAAAAAAAAAAAAAAAAAGGTTTTCTTTCTCTCAGCAAAGGTTTTCAGTTTTGACTGAAGAGAAGTAATAATTTGAGGCTATTTAAATGAAAACATTCAGTGAACTGATCCATATCCATTCCTGGAACCATTAGAATTTTCCCTTTTCCCAGTTAGTTTTAAGGGGGTTAAAGACTCATGATTTTATTTAGCTTTCTGAATATGTCAGCAAAGATTCAGCCTGCATCTTGTTCAATAACCAGACAAGTCAGCAACTGGACTCTATGGATTAAAGCAACTGCTCAGACTGAATTGTGATAACTTTTGTCTTAGTATTTTTGAGATACTAACATACTTGTATATGTCTATAGTCTTAACTTGGGCAAAAAGAAAATAAATGCATTTTTACATGAAATAAAATAAAAATAAAATAAAATAAGGATACTTTGTATCATTAAACCTGCTTCCCTGAAAAAAAAAATAAATTCTGTGGAAAATGTACAGTTACTCAATAAAGATAATCTTCACTCCAAAGCAGTTGCAAAATAAATTCCTCAACCAACCATAATTATTCATACTATCTACCCTCATTCCATATCAACTTCTGCATGAAAAGGAAATGGCTATTTTTTTTGTGGTTAAACTTGCAAACATATCCTATTATAAAACTACTCCTTCTACCCTCTCTGCTTTGGAAAATTAATTTGGTTGGCAAATTGTTGCATTTATTCTCAGGATCAAGGGAATTATCTAAATTTGAAGAAAGCAGAGACTTTTTTTTTTTTCTTTTCACTTCCAGTTTTATTAAAAATTACCTTGAATATTGTATTTACTTCTCCTATCTCCATTTCTTTAGCCCTAAGGAAGAATATCATCAGTTTGATTCTAATAATGCCTAGTGGGTCCACTGTAAAAACTCTTTGTAAAAATGATCTCTCTACCCAAAAGACAGCAGCTTAAAAAAAAAAGCAGATAAAGTGTGATTAGAACTCGTTCTCTTTATTCCTGAAATATAAACAAACCTTGATATCAAAAGCTACCTTCTTCTTAAAATGCTGACTTGTAGTAGAAATCTTATTGAAATCCTCATGGAAAGTATTATCAGAATAATTTATGAAATTTGTTGCATATTGAAAAGCAACTTTAAGGGACTCTTTTTTTTGTATACCTTTTAGGGAAAGAAAAAGTTACAACGAACACTTAAAAGCTTGTATTTGGATAACAGGGGACTGGAGCACAGAGAAACATGAAGTGACTGGTACAAAATCGCTGTTGTGGAGCCTTGAGATCCAGCACTGGAAGGACCTTTAAAGGTCCCTTCCAACCTAAACCATTTTATGATTCTATGAAAACTACAAAGGCATTTGGAGACAGACTAAAGAAGGCAACTAAGTGGCAGAAACCTGATTTAGAAGCAAAAAAAACCCCAAAACCCCCGTATTTCAGCAGCAGGTTTAAGAGAAGTTGGGATAAAGTCCTAGAAAAGATGTTTTGGGTTTTTTTTAAATTATTTTTATTTTTATTCTAGTAGGTCTTAAAGCTCTCCTGGGTGCTCCCTATGATTCTGGCCTCACCAAATCTGAGCCAAATAAGATACTGTTTGATGGTGAATACTTTGGGAACTTGAAAAAAACAGTTATGGAGGTGTGCTTCAAATACAGACTCTAAGCTGAGCTGTCTGCAAAGCTGTTCTTATATATTCTATATATCAAAACCTTTCACTGAATTTGAACTTTCAGAAATTTTATGATTTGGTAAAATTTGAGGGATACCTGGTATTGAGCAAGGGATATCTGGTACTGATCAAGGAAAGCTGTGAATAATCTGGTGTCCACTCCTTTTGCCACTGGTGAAAGAATATGAGTCAATTTTTTAATATGTATATTGTCTTCTGGTAACTTGGTACAAATAGTTAGTGCTCTGGCTTCCTAAGGAAGAAAAGATAAAGGAGATTGACTGTCTCTTCATCTGTCTGTCTGTAAATCCTTCCTCTTCTACTCTAAACCTTTTGACCTCTTGAAAAGGACATGGCATCAACCAGGCATTTCCCCTCTGTGTGGAGTTGGGATAACCATCACCAGCCACAGAATTACAGGGCACAGCTTAGAGGGTTAGGAAACATTAAGGAACATTTCCAGTGAGGAGTTTGCATGTGGTGATCCTTTTTTTTTGTAAGGATCAGATAATTTAGCGGTACCAACATGAGCTGTGAGTGGCAAGTACAACAGAGAATGACTTCCAGGTGGTTTCAGTTGAGAGATTCAGCACAGCAGAATGTAGGTAGGTTTCTACAAAATTCATCAGAACCAACAGCAGGATGAAGAGATGTTAGTGTTTCTGTTAAGAGAAAAGAAGAATGAGCATCTAAATAAATCAGTGTTTGTTAGCTCCATTGCATAATTTGGTTTTGTGGGTTGTTTTTTGTTTTTTTTTTTCCTAATGATACTGGTACCTCTGAGTTCTGCTTTCATATTTGTTGAGAGAAAGCCAAAGAGTTTTCAGTTGTGCAGGATAGATCTGTCTGTGTTTTTGAGGATTTAATTTCAAGAAGACTGTAAGAGAACACATTTATAATTCAATTGTAAGGCTGACAAAAGAAGAAATACAAAATAGAAACTCACATAATTGTAACTGAAAGTAGTTTTGT
Source organism: Actenoides lindsayi (assembly GCA_025331215.1). Classification (NCBI taxonomy): domain Eukaryota; kingdom Metazoa; phylum Chordata; class Aves; order Coraciiformes; family Alcedinidae; genus Actenoides; species Actenoides lindsayi. The sequence goes on from WTSP01020093.1 coordinate 94,750, forward strand.
TTGGTTTAAAGCAAGGTATTTATCCTTTTTTTTCTCTAAGTGAAAGTATTTATTCAGGTGGGTTTGTTTTTTTTTTCAGTCCAAACATTTGATGAATACATCTTGTCATTAACAACATGTTGTTTTCTGGGGTTTCCTGTGGACTAGTCTGGAATGTGGTGTAACTTCAGAACTACTGTATCTACTTTTCGATTGAAATGTTCCTAAACATTATTCATGCCCAGAAAAACATATATTTTTTTTTTCTTTTAATTAGTAGAGAAGTTAGAAATTTTGCAAAACAGGGTAGTATAGCATCAGACCAGCTTAAAGTATGTGGGTTTCTCTCTTTTAACTTCTTTTCAGTTCTTATTTCTCAGTCACAAGTCTGCACTTTTCAGACCAGATCCTTTAGGTAAGCAAAGTATTCAGGACAATGAAGATACACCTTCTTAGGAGCCATGTTTTTGGTTTGAATTTCTGAAGTGAGGGAATCCAAAATCCCTATGTGGCACACACTTGAAAAAACACTGACTTGCTCCAAGCAAATGCATAGCATTTTTCATAGCTGAAATAAGACCACTGAAACAGGAATCTTGGTTCATGAACCAGCATCCAAATTTTCTTGGAAGCTGTGAAAATCATGTCTCACCTTCAGTGAGATAATAAAAGTAACAATAGAGGAGTATAAGGAAAATTCTCTTTGTAGCCTTTCCCGTGTCCTTGGGCAAGGATGAAAGAAATGCTAACTTAATATGAGTAGTCAACATGTAGGACATCTTTATGACTTTCCTTGCCTTTTACCTAAAGATCAGAAACAGGACATTGCCAGCGGTACTTGAGGGGTCATCGGTTCAATCTGCCATGACAAATCCTCACTTTTATGTGTTCTGCATTAAATGGTCGTGTTAAAGATGACCTGATGGCTCTGAGACTCTGAGCTTCCCCATGCACCTTACCTTTCATTAACTCACAGCTTGCAGATGGGGACAGTGTTGTGGTGTGCCTAGCTGTTCAGTAATTATTAGCACGAATAAATTCAAGGAAACTGTAGTACCATTTAACTGTAGAGAAATGCTTAGCTCTGACAGCTCATTAAAGAAAGTACCATCTTTAAAGGAACTGATGCAAAAGAGAACATATGAAGCTTAACCCTGAGGTGGATTTGGCAAGGCAGAGCAATGCCAAATGTCCTTTATGGATTGCACTGAGAATCTGTGGGCTGGAGAAAATGCCAGGTCAGGTGTATGGAGTCTGTGGCCTGTGATGTGTTTGCAGTGAATGGCAGCAAGATTATGCAGAAACATTATATAAACTGCAATTTCCCTGAGTAAGAACAGAGCTGCCGTACAGGAACATTGGGACACTGTAGGTCAGACAAAATGATAGATTAAAGAAAATCTAAAGATTCATGTACACAAAGGTCTTCCAAATATTTCATTGGTCTGTTGAGTACCTTCAGGCAAGGCAATTTTATAGGTGAAGCCATCTGACTTTACATGAGACTTCTGCTCCTAAGTCACACAGGTGCTTCTGAAAACCCCACCTCCACATTGTTGTTCTTGATTTCCCCAATCATTTGAACTTATATTTTTCTTTCTTTTTCTCTCTCTTCTTTTTTTTTTTTTTTTTTTACAAACTGAACATTTGCAACCATTAAAAAATGCATAATCTGAATTTGTGTTATTTATACGATTAGTCTTTAGGCAAAAAACAACCAAGCAAATATATGACCATACTCAGAAGAACACAGCTACACTGGTAATTTAAACACTGAATAATATTGTCAGGCACTAGAATTTTCTTTATTGTTAAATCATTAGTCTGGCTCCTGGACATCTAGAACTGTCCCCCAAAATTTCTGGACCTGTCTCAGGAGATGGAACTTGTCCTGGGCTCTTCCTATGGGAATTCTGTTTGTGGTCACCCTGTTTCAGAGGTTCAGGGGATTAAATCTTTTCAGTGCTTTTTTCGATGCCAGCTGGCCTCAGTGACAATCATCTGGAATGTATCAAAGTATCCGCAGTACCAAAGATTATTTAGGAAGCTTTATGTGCTGTCATAATTGGCAATATCCAGTTCACATGTATTACAGTCTTAGACCACTTTTCATCCTGCAGGTCTCTTAACTGTCTGCATATGTTCATTAAAACACAAAGAAATGCAGCTATGCCTGGGCCTGGCAAATAGTCCTTGTCTAGGGATATTTAGAATTAGACTCAGTAGCCAAAGGCAGCAAGGGTTAAAGTTTGATTTCAACTTAATCTTACTTCATTACCATAGTTTTATTTCCCTCTAACTTAATTTCTCTCTGTCCGCACAGGGAGAGAAAATCAGTTTTGACCTGCAAGCTGTTTCAAGCTCCAGCACAGGCTTCCTCTCTGATTTTGGACAAATTACCTAATCCTGTACAACAGTTCCTCCTTATCTACAAAAAACAAGTGGTGAGCAGCGGCAGTCAAGTCTGCTTTTACGGATTTCTATCTTGCGAGGGTAATTAGGAAATGCACAGACAGACAGGTAGGGACCTAGTTAAAGTTGGAATTTTAATACTTGTTGGTAGTTAGTTTCACAGGAGCTGGGTTTCCTAAGGAAACCAACATAAAGGAACAGAAGTGGTAATATCTCACTATGGTGTAATACCAAAGGTTACATTAGGACACATATTTCAGTACCTCAAATATGTTCTTACAATTGCAGGAGCTATGTCACTCAAGAGGAGCATAGGGTTTCCATTGATCCTGTATTTACCTTCCCATAAGAATGTGTTGGATACCCCAAGGAATTTCAGATAACAGTATCTGTAAACTTTTAGGCAATCGCGTTGAGTCCTGCATGATGAGCTGGCCATGACAGTTGTGTGTCCCTCCTATGTCCTTATTTTTACAGAGATAGTGTTTAAGCCATGACTAACATTATGTTCTACCCTTGCAAAAGTCTGTTCACAATCAGTATTTACCTTTGAATACTCAAGGTTGTATCTGGTAACTACTTGTACCTTTTTAAATTAGTTGAGTTAGCTTTAAGAGTTCTTTGGTAGACAAACACCATGATCAAGTTATACAACTTTTCACTGGTTTTCAATCTTCCAACTTGATTTTTAATGTCCTTTTTGTATTGAATGACTAAAGTTGAAGTTCTTTATACACTTTCTCTAGGCAATTGGCTGTTTTACAGTTACAATTATTTTCCTATTTTGTTTGCATGTACCCAAACACAGAGAACTGCTTAGCATTAAATACACACATGTATATTTCCTAAGGTGGAAATAATATATTTCTGTATACAGTGTATGTATGTCATGTATTGGTGATAAGGCACAGATGTGATCATAAAACATATATATCTGTGTCGTATATGTAATTGCAAAGAGTTAGACTCAAAAATCTAATTCAACACATTAATTTACAGTGGCTTGACTAATTTCATGGACTGAAAATGTAATGAAAATCCACAGCAAGAAGTTAATGAAAACTAGAGCTTCTTCGAACAATGTGGAGGACTGTATCGATGTCCCAGTGAGATCTGCTTGCTTATACCATGTAGCAAGATAAAAATTGGAAGTTCTCATTAATACTCTGGAAGAAGGCTATTGTAAATAGCATGCTATAATTGCATTTGTAAAATATATTCAATTGATATCTCTTTGAAATGAAGACACTTCATTAAAAACTGAGGGGCACAATAAAAAGACATCTTAGTGAGGCCATACCTGGAATGGAGAAGTCACCTTAGGGGAAAGAGAAATAATATAGAGGGACACACAGAGAATGCACTGGCAAGAAATGTGAAATAAAATTCAACCTGAAACACTCGAGATGAAGTACTCAAAAAAATAAAAAAAATCACGTGTGGCAAGTGAGACTTAGAAGGTAAAATTACTTGAGAGTAAAGTGATCTTCGAAATAGTCATAAAGTGGTTATATAAGGACATAGTAAATAAAATATTTTTTCAGAGATAACATTACAGCTATGAAGCTGCTAACTCATTTCTCTGTAGCATTCACCAAAAGGAACCCTACGTATTATAAATCCTGATCTAAAACCTAGTGAGTTCAGGGGCAGTTTTTATGGACTTGGCAAGTTTGGGATTCTGCCTACACTCTGTTTGGCTTGGATGGGTTAACATGGGAAGAAACCTGAAACTCTTCCAGTGCAGTTAGTGAAGAGAAAGGCTAAGACATAATTAAGAGGCTGGGAAGGACTGACTTATAAGGACAGATCTGAAAAACTCATATCCATGTAGCTCATCTAAGAAATGACTAAAAAGAAACACGAAAATTGCCTATAGTCATTTGAAGGGTTTAAATGCCAAGGAGGGTGAAGAATTATTTAGGGTGTGGACATTGCCATGAGCAATGGAATTAAATTAACTAAAGGAAAGTATAGACTGACTATCAGAAGGGAAAAAAAAAGAGTTCTAAAGTAACTTTTAAACAGCCTGTCACTGGTGGAAGCTCCATTAATAGGGTCATTTAAAAATGAAGAAAGAAAAAGGAAAAAATCCTGTTGGGGATAATTCTTCAATAGCCGAGTTATGGGACAATGTGATCTAGACACTTTAAAGACAGAGGAGATCATAATAATCAATTTATTATGCAGGACGTTGGACAAGAGAATTATAATGGTCCCTTCTGGCGTCATACACTGTGTAACTATGAAAGCAGAGATGCACCAGAACTTCAGGAGAAGTCTCAAAATTGTTTCTAAGGTAAAACTCCCGTTGAGCCCAAAACAGACTGCTACTTTTATGTGTAACTAGACAGGAGCATCCCCGAAACATTCACCTTGTCCTCCTCACTCTGTGTACAGATGGCCACATTTTGGTCTTTTAACCAAATGACTAGATTCTGCCACTGAACTGGTTATAGTTAGCACTGTATTTATGTACTAACAACTGGAAGCTCCTTACCAGTGTGTGAATCCAAGGGATTTCAGCCTGAGTGACCTGACTTGTATAAACTGAAGTTGAATGCATTCTTTGTTTTCCTAAGTTCATGATTGCATTGACTTAACTTTAGCCTACAGAGCTGCCCTCCTACCCTATACAGTCAATCACAACAAACAGAACAGGAGCCCTGAAGCTGGGAATATTGGACGCAGGGAAGAAAATACTATAAATTCTAAATCAAAGATGATGTCTAGTTTACGAGAATTTTGCCTGAAGATATATTTTTTATTCCCAAAAGCCTCTTTGCTAAAGCATTTATTACTGATCCTAATTCCTCTTGCAAATTTAGTTAATACTCATAGATATCTTTTGCATACAGAATAGCACACATGCAGTTACACTAATGTGTCTCAGTTGCTGATGTAGGCCTGAATAGAGCAGACTGCAAAGTGGTTGGGCAGATAGCTGAGAGGAATATTCATCTTAAAATAAAAATGTTGTTACTTATAGAAATAATGTTGCATTTAGTTAAATTTCTATTGTTCTAATCAGAAATGTCATGAATGTAGCATAGCTGTATAGGAATCCTCCAATGACATAGACCTAGTTGTAAAGTGGAAAGGTATCCTGTTAATGACCAAGGGATATTGTATATATAAGAATAAGGCGTTGACATGACTTCATTTCCTAGTTTAAACTAGTGTCTTAACACAAAGGTCATTTCTGCTAACGCCACCAGATTAAGTGAATTGTTTCTTCCATAAGCAGCTTTGTACTTTTATTTTCCTTGTATTCCTTTTTTGTTTAGTAAAGAAACTTCAGATCTTCTGAGTTCACAAAGCTGCTACCTACATAGAGAATAGAACAGGTAGAAAAAACATGTGAGTGATGAGATATTGTGCATTTAGTGCACTCAGGATTTGTGTATTTGTCCCAGCTTTGAGCAACCTTGCCTTGATTCAACTTCCCTGTGCAGAAGCAATTAGTTCTGTAAACCAGAGCACTACAGGGATGGAAGACAGAGAAAAATAAGAGGATCTGATACAATCCCCAGGTTTGCATTCAGGACCATGTTATATCACAGTTCAGGAAGGCAGTACCTCTAGATCAGTTCTGGTAACTTCAGCTGGCATAAGTTTTTAATCCTGACATCATCAAAGTAGAAAGGTGCTGACAACATGCAAGAATTATTCCAAGAAGAAGAACAAAAAGTTCAAAGCTGGGAAGAGTTGAACTATTCGGAATGATTACAAGGGTAGAATAAATATAGCTTTGTTCATAGGTGGTTAACAGAAGCATAATAACGGTATGCAAATATTTGAAGAGTGTAAATGTCAAGGCTTGAAGAGTATTTATGAACTGACAAGAAGCTTTCTTGAGATGCATTAGGATAACAATTGAAACTGAAGAGTTGAATTAGCACTTAATTGGAGAACTATACAGCTATATAATAATTCCCAGTTAGAAGTGGTGAATGCTTCCGTTAATGGGAATTTTAAACCTTGGGAATTTTAAACCTCAGGAATTTTAAAGTTCAGGTTAAACAAGTTACCCATGTTATGTAAGTACATGGGAATAATTGGAGGAAAAAAAAACATGGTTATCATAAAAATAGTTGAGAACCACTTCCCTGAAAGAAAATGCTGCCTGTAGTCTCCACATGGTTATGTACTGCAGTTGCACATGTTGCACTGGCAAAGGAAAAGTTTCAATGAACTGATGTTCCTGTTGTTGATTTATGTGATTTCCAGAATTTTGGCTCAGCTATGACACTATTATCTCAGTTCGATTAACCCGTGTGAAGTGTATTATTGTTCAGAGCTGTGGGCTGAGAGAGAACGGAAATATTACCACCCAGACATCTTGTTTTAACAAGGTTAAAGATAAAAGAAATCTTTTTGAGATGCTATCTGACTCTGGAAAAGTATCACATTTGTGTGCACAAACTGTAAGTGGATTATTTAGCCAGTGGGTAATGTTGTGAGAGTCCCCACCCTACTCATTAAATCTATAGGCTTGAAGTCCTTCAAGAGAAGGAGCTGATGTGTACTTGGGCTTGTGCTTAATGTGATGTTTCACTTAGGTGTGTCCTGTGAGGGCAGGACACAAAACATACACGTTGGAGGAAGTGGGAACAAAGTGTAAGTTGGCTTCCAGTACTAAAATAATTTAGTGCCTCTATCTGAGAATAGTCTTTGGTGGTGAGGGAAAGGACATACATATCACAATTGGCTTGAGTGGAAAGCATGGTACAAAACATCTTCATAAATAGGCATGTATCAGGAATACTGCTTAAAAGGTGTATTTTTGATCTCATCATGTAGCATCCACTGAAGAGCACTGACAGCACATAATGACTTTCTGTGACAATCAAGAATCTGAAAAAGTTCTGTTTGGTGTTAAGTGAACCAATTGATGAATACACATGTAAGTCAGTAATTATTTTAGTGGAGGTATATTTTAATTTGATATCTTCAAAGCAACAAAAAATGTAGCTTCAGAGAGGCAATTTTATTTCTATCTTTTGAAAAAAAAATAAAATTATTTTAGCACACAAATATTAACTAGCCAGAAAGCTGGAATGAAATCTGGCTGGAATGGGTCAAAATAAGCATTAACAACAGTAGATATGTTTCTTGTTTCTTCTAAAAAGGAAAAAATAACCTAATTAGTTCGTATTAAGTCTTAAGAAAAATTACCTGAATCATGGCAAGACTGGAATCTATTCTGACATTTTGTGGATGAGGGTGATTTAGTTCATATATAGTCAGTAGAATTTGATCAGAGTGAACAATAAGTAAAATAACAGATTTTATGAAATTTTAAAGCCAAAAGATACAAGGCATCATGCCAAGTTCTTCACCAATCTGTCTATTATACAGTCTGCAGAATTTCTGCCAGGAATTTCTGCTGTATAGAGGACCAAGAACATCCTTTTGTCTGTGTGATGCTCTCTGTAGCACCATGGGATGAAGCTATACTGTGAAGCGGTCAAGAGGTACTACAGTGCTGGAAAGAGTAGCTGATCTCCCCAGCCGAACTCCCTCCTTTGACATGGACCTGACCTGCAACAGGTCCCTTTCCTCCAGCTTCTTTCTGTCAGTTGTACTTTGGAGCAGCAGACAAGAGAAATAAGCACCAGTTGTTTGGATGGACCTTTCTCATATCTACTTTGGAGAGGGTCTTAGTCAGAAACAGGTTGGAAAAAAAAATGTAAAGGTGTGAAACTTTAGCCAAAACTTGGTCTAGCAGGTGCTCCACCCATTGGCTTCATTTTGCTAAATTCCACCTTATTGAGCCTTTGTAGGTAGCAGTCTCCCTTAGGTATAATTTTTATTTTGCCTTTCTCCCTGGTTGCAGATGAAACATGGCCCATTTCCCTTTGTATGAGCTCACAGATCCTTATCAAATCATTCTTTTTGTGATAAACAAAGGAGCTCAAGTTTCTCCCTCTTACTTCAAGATATAATTTTAAGAACTTCAGATTATGGTCATAGACCTGAGAAGTTTCCTGGCTGTCATGTTCAGACTGCTGCAGTAGAGATTAGCCATGTCACATGACCCATCCTGAAAACTTTTCAAATCCTGTCTTAAAACTTAGATGTTATTTGCTTTGCATACTATCAGTAGTAATCTCTTCCGGTACCTAACGCTTTTCATGGTTACACACTTTTTATTGTATTGTGCCCTCAGGCCCTAACAGCAGTGAAGCAAATGCTTCACGTTAGGTTGCGTGTCTGATGTATCCCTTTGCCAGTGAGGCTAATTTTAATGGTATCTTCTGTGAGACAATCACTCTTAAGACACCCACAGCCTGGGGTATGCTGGATATGATAGTAACCCAAACTTGGAATTCTGCCCATTTGTTTTTGCTGTCTGAATCTCACTTCTTTCAGAGAATTAAAGTTATCTTTTAATATGAGTCCTAACTGAATTAAGGTATTTAGGCTTGTACATGGATACTTCCACACTTTGGTGCCAGGCTCTCCCACCTGGTTTCTAGACTCAGGTCTTTAGTACATCCTACATTATACAGACAGAGAGGAGAAGCCTCACATTCACAAGCCCTTGTCCTCATGGGGGACTTCAACCACCCCGATATCTGTTGGAAGGACAACACAACAGGGCATAAGGCATCCAGGAGGTTCCTGGAAGATGTTGATGGTAACTTCCTTCTCAAAGTTGTAGAGGAGTCCCTCCCTTGAAGTGTTCAAGGCCGGGCTGGATGAGGCTTTGAGTAACCTGGTCTGGTGGAAAGTGTCCCTTTCCATGGCAGGGGGGTTGGAACTAAATGATCTTTAAGGTCCCTTCCAACTCAAACCACTCTATGATTCTATGATCTTCTGGTTTTGTGTATATATTGCAGAGGATCTATGCAAACCGCTAACAGAACTAGTGGCCTAGACTCATGCAGCACTTGTGTTACCCCCTAATCTCAAATCACACAATGCAAAACTCACTGTAAATACAAGACAAATATTCCAACATGACATTTAATTTCTGAGTGATTTGTTATAGTTTATAAAAATATACATCTAAAGGTATATATAACTGTATATTTTCCTCCATGCAGTCTACCATAAATGACACTGCAGATGAATTTTCATAATACAGGTTTTCTCTTTTTTTAGGCAAAGTTGGATTAATTTCATTGAACTTTGAAACTTAACATTACATATAGCTGGTCAGAGCTAAACACTCTGAAATCTTGCTATAGGTAATGGATTGGTATAGCTGTCATGGTAATTCACCTTGTAATTTTAGATGTCTACTTCAGGATGAGAATTCTCACAATCCTGGAGTATCTTTTCCCCTTCTGACTGTGGAGAAGGCTTTCTCTGATTAATCTTGGTAGAGAAATTTAAATTGCAAAGATCTACCTTCAGCAAATAAACGTCACTCCTAATGTCTGATAAAATAAGGTAGCCAAAATGAATGTAAGATTATAGGGGAAATGTAGAAGTTCTGCAATATCATGCAGAGGTACCAGAGCTCACTTTAAATGTGTCCAGATCCTGGAAGGACAGAGATAATGGGATGATGGAGGAGCATAGATCAGTATAGACATGTCTCAGTGGAAACACTCTTCTTCATATGCAGGTAATGAACTAGGAGCATATGATTTCTGGAGGGTAGTTTTTAGGCAGACTACCAGCCCTGAAATTAGGTTAGAAAATGTCCAGTTCTACTTTTTAGGATAGAAAAATCACTGTCAGATTTATCTGATGTCAGTATATAGAACTTGCTTTTACCAAAGCAAAATCAGCTTGGTCACCTTCTACCAGGAATGAAAAGGATTTGTGCTGGTCTATTGCAGAAAGGAACATTTCATCCTTAGGTTTCACTTTCTAAGTGACCTGAGAGACCAATGCCTTAAAGGAAACCAAGTATTAGCAGATGACTGATAGGTAAGTTATTGAAATATTTTGTATTTAGAAACAAGGGATGAAAATTCTAAATTATAGATTTTCTAGTACTTAGATGAAAAAATCCCAATAGATAATCTATTTAAGTTCACTGGAAATTATGAAAAGAAAATTGAAAGTGAAAAGCTTTAACACTGATAATTTTAGAGTTGACTTGAATATTACTTTCATTTTGAAAACCAGAATTTTTCAAATAGATTTATTCTTGTTCAATATTTAGATTATTTAGATTTCAGTAGGTTCCCTCGCCTTTTTTTTTTTTTTTCATGAATAATTTCTGAAACAGCCTCGTGATTGCAAATCAGCAAAGTTGCATGCAAACCATGCAGATCTGAAAATATGGGAACTGTTCTGGTTTGTGGCTTCTTTTCCTTAGTGGTCAGGACTGTGACCATAGGTCCTGAGCACCTACTCCTGAGAGATTGCACCTGATGTTCCACCTAATAGATCTAATAATGTTAAAAATATAATAGGGTTGAGGGGGAGGAGAATTTTTTGCCAGTCCCTATTCCATGCTGTCCTCACATTTCTCTAATACTGTAAAATAACAGCATTGATCAAAGAGCCAGAGTGACGTAACAACAAAGAGTTGACCAGTTATGAGATCTTACAACATTTATCTGTTACAATATCTTCTAGGAAAGTTTAGTCCTGGAGTGAAATTTTTACTGCTTGTTAGGTGTAGTTAATGGCAAAAAACCACTGCTGCAGCCTTGAAAACAACTTAGCCATATTCATTAGACAGCTCAAGGGTGATCTAGGCACAGAATTGCTGTTTCTCAAGAGAAAAGGCGGGATCTAACATAGCCTCCAGGAGACTTTTAATTCGGAGGCACAAACTGTTTGATGGCCATTAAACATAACAGCTGGCAACACAAGGAGCCAAGAAGGAATGTGGAGCCAAGGAGTAATATTTCTGCCTTCCTGGGATGAAGTGTGAGAGAGTTCACTGATACTCCTCACTGGATGTCCAAGAGATAGCAACAGCAACTGAGACACTAACACATGAGTCACCCTCTGTATCTTTAGCGTAACAGTGATGGAAAGTGAACCTTTTGTGTTATTGGCTGGCAGAGGTAATGCCAACTGCGGAGCAGTGATGCTGGGAGCATCAGCAAGTTTGGCAGAAGCAGCAGTAATTGGGTTTACAACCTTAACCAGCTGCTATTTAGGGAGAAGAACAGGGATCCTGCCGTACCTTGTGTTGATTTGGCCATTTTAAACAAAGCTCTGGTTCTTGGGGATTAGAAGGTTATTCTGTGAGAGTTTCTTTTCCAATGCAGCATCTGGTTTAGGTGACTGTCAATCATTATTTGGACCCTAAGTCTGATATAATCCTTCGCACATTATCCTACTGGTTTAAACAGAGTAAATAATGTGGAGGTTACAAAAAGCCAGAGAAACTAGTGGTTTAGAAGCTGCCTTTGTTGGGCATGGTCTTCACCTTCTAAGTTATAAACCAGTGTCTGCCTTGAGACTATATGCAGGTTTAAAGGTTTCAGTGCTGGTGTTAAGAATAATAGTGCAGGATTACTGTTGTTTTGTATTCCTACCCAAAACTTTATGAGATTCATTTTGGAGAAGGGGGATTCAGAAGCAAAGTTCAAGGCCCCTTCTGGGTCTGTCCCTCCTTTAGAGTCTGAGCCCTCTCTACAGACTCAGGCAGAATAAAGGGGAATTTAAAACTGGATAAATTATGGTTTTGCTCACTCTAATGGCTTTTTGCACTACCAGAGAGGTGTCAAGAGGCCTTAGTATAAATGAGGATCAGTTTTATCTGGGTTTTTTTTTCTCCCCTGGCCTGTGTATACAAAATGCTGGTAAGCACTGTGAAGTGAAATCTGAAGAGAAGCCCACACCTGCATCAAAAGGACACCCACTTTATGCTGGCGGAGGTTTGGGGGTTGTTTGGGTTTTTTTGGTGTTTTGTTTTGTTGTTTGGTTTTTTTTTTCTTTAGATGACAACAATTAGGCCTGCCAAGGGAGAGGTGAAGTTACCTGCTGGTGGGGAGCTCTGCAGCATTTGAAAACACTCTCTGTAGTGAGAGTCTCAGAGTTTATCGCTTACAGTTAACCTCTGATGCAGAAGGAGTCCTGCTTCTCCTGAGGGAGAAAAAGTATCTCAGGAATGAAGTTACCTACAAGTATGAGAGTGGGCACATATACCTGTGCACATCTGAGAGCGTGCATGCGTGGTGGATGTGTCTTATGCGGAAACCTTCACATATAAAAAATGTAAAACGTGACATCTCATAATATTTTCATATTGGGTAACTACGGAGAATATTTTGGCAAGGGTGCTTAATCTAAAATGTTCAATTTTAATCAGCTTGAACTATGGTCTGTCTTTCTGTGAACTGAAAACCACCAATCAATTTTCCTTTATCTTTTTTTCTGTTTTTCTTACCCAAGGCAATGCCTTTTGTAAAAGGGTATTTATTTTTAATGGATTTTTTAATGAATTTTTCAGTCAAGCTATTAATAATGCCATTAATTATAGGCAGCTTGCATTAAAGTGCATGCTGGCCTCTTAATCCTGACCCCCAGCTATTGGCTTGCAGCTAATCCAGCCCGGTGCTTGGCAGCGGTGCCGCCTCTGTGATGATTATAATTCTGCAGTTGCTAATGAATTTAACACTACATGTAATAATAGATGAACAAATATTC
>WTSP01020096.1:0-13908 GCA_025331215.1 Actenoides lindsayi
CTTCTCTGGACACGTTCCAGCACATCCATAGCCTTCCTGTGACAGGGGCTCCAGAACTGGACGCAGTGCTCCAGGTGGGGTCTCATGAGACTGGAGTAGAGACTGGTCTTCTGGACTTCTGGACTGGTCAGCCTGGAGAAGGTCTGCGCTGTGGGTGAAGAGGCTGAGGCAGTGCAAACTCAGTGCCTCTGGTACATACAAAGATGTGTGGCATGCCCCCAACGATCTGATTTTTTTTTTTTTCCCTCTACATTTTTAATAAAACACTTAATTACCATTTTTGTTAGCTAATGGCTTGGTGCAGTTAGCCCTGGCTGCTTGTTCAGGACTGGTTGTTAAAATATCAAAAGGGATGCCCCGGGTCTTACTGATGCTTGAGCTTTGATGTGGTTAATCATCTGGTTAAGCTGCCCTAGGCCGTTTTGAAGTTGTGGGCTGCCTTCAGAGCACACCATGGCACTTGAACTTAGTTGTGACCAAGGTGGACATGTCTTCTGGGTTCCTGTGGCCTGGAGCCTGCCAGCTGACTAGCTCTGCATTGCTGTGATCAAGAACAGGAACGAGAAGGCAGGTTAGGGTTGTGTAATCACTTGGGTGTGGAGGATGCAGAAGAACTTGTGAATTCTCCCTCTCCTCCCCCTCTCTCTCCTCCCTCTTTCTTTTTTTAAAACAGAGGTGATGATGAGATCGATTACGGGTTATTTTAATATTAAAATCAGAATAAATAGCTAGAGGAAAGGGAACTGCAGATTCCTTACAAGTCTGCAGCAGGCATTTTCGTTTGTATCTTCAGGAGGTTCGGCCAAAAATGCTTATGCTCCCTGCTAGTCTCAGAGGTTTTGGGACTCTTTGAGCTTCACAGCCCCTGAAATGTTTTGTGTAGCAGTGTAATGCGGTGTGTGTATTTGCCAGGAAGACAATGTTCCTTCCAAAGGTTTTGAGGTGCTGTTCTGCGGCCACTGGTCTAGACCTGACACAGCGACACGTGGAGGTGCAAACAGCAGAAACCAAAACTGTCTGGGTTTTGGAGCTCTCACGAAATAGCTGCCTTAAGACCAACTGTGGAAACCAGTTGTGGCAGTCAGGGGCACGACTGAAATGATGGAGGGTGGTATTTGTGAGCAAAGGCGATCCTCCCCCGATTTGTCGTGGTTTAAACCCAGCCAGCAACCACAGAGCTGCTTGCTCACCCTCCCTGCCCCAGGGAAGGGGGCAGGCAATTGAACATCATACAGTTGAGTTCACTGTGTTTTTCCCTCCCGGATCAAATCCCCTCGAGGTACATCCTTCTGCCTTACCACATGCACCCAGCTCCCCGAGCTAAAGCAGAGCCATGAGTGAGTTTGCCTTTACCCCAGGCAGGAATAACCCAGATTGTCTGCCCCAGCACATTTGTCATGTGCTCTACAGGGACTCTATCCCCTTCTACAGTACGTGGGGGTGTGGGTTGGGCAGGGTCGGCTCGACTGGCAGACCCTCCGGTGTTCCCAGCCTTTGGAACATCAGTAGTGGTGCCCACTGCAGTGGCTCACTGCCTGCCAGCCGGGGCCCAGCCCCTTCCTGGCTGTGGGTCCTGCAGGAGAGAGAATCCTGAAACTGCAACCTCAGGAGAGAGGGACAGCTTCCTGGCCAGCCCTCATCTAGGTACCGAGCGTGGTGTGCTATGCCACGGAATATTGCACTGCCCAGTTTGGGTCCGTTGCTCTGGCTCTGCTCCCTCCCATCTGCTGGTGCACCTGAACCACTAGCAAGACATGGGAAGTTCAGGAAGTCCTTGATTTCTTAGCAGGAACTAAACCCAGGGGTGTATTGTTTCAGCTGGTGGCACGGGCCATGACACCTTTCCAACCATCCCGTGGCTGCTTCCACCGTTGTGAGCAAATGGCACTTGCTGCAGGGGGTTTGTGGGGGTGTGATACAGCCAGTCAGCCAGGCCTCCCCATAGTTATATTTTACCCATCCTCCTCCATATGAAAGAGGCTTTAACTGTTTGGCTTGCCTGATCAGAGCCCATGTTTTGCATTCCTGTGCAGCACCCATGAGCAAGCCCACCCCTCGATCACCAGCCCATCTGTACTTTGTGTCCCTTCCTCGATGGCCTGAGGTGTCACGGGCCCAGCAAGCCATCCGTTTTTCACCCTTATGTTGCCAGATCTCTTTGAGCTGTGTTGATCTCAGCAGCCTGATCTGCCTGTGGGTGGTTCTGATGCCCTTCAGTGCCCGGCTGTTGGGTACGTGGGCATTTACAGGATGTGCTGTCACAGCCAGGTCCTCTGCCTGAGCAGCAATATCCTGCCACAGTTCAGCAGCCTGCATGGGTTGGCTTCTGTGCTGCCACTTACCAGAATTCTTTTCATAGCAAACCCCGTGCTGAATCCAACAGCACTGTTCTAGCTACTAAGAAGAAAAATTAGCTCTGTCCCAGCCAAGATCAGGACCCCACTTCAGAGCAGTTCGCCTGGAACAAAGTGGGTTCTGAAAGCTGTAATGTCAGCAGAACTGGGAGCTCTCTGTGCCTGGGTCGGTGGAATAAGCTGTGGAGTAGGAGTAGAGGTTTACTGAGACAAGTATGCAGCTGGAAATTTATAGGAAAATGTTGGATTTTCTGCTGTCTGTGCTAGATTCCTACAGATTTATCTATTTATTTTGCTGTAACACCCACCGTGCTGCTTGTGGATCAGGTCCCTGCTGTCAGCTGTCACTTTGACTTCACATAGCTGGGGATGGTGGTGTCTGATTGTAGGACTTCCTGTGGGAAGGATCAGCTTTTGCTTTTAAGACTTCTGTTCCTAAAAGGAACCTTGACAGCTTTTTGCCACGTGGGGAAGGTGGGATGATGCTATCAACCAAGCTGACAGAGTGACTGCAAGTGGGAAAGATTGTTTCATGTGGCCTGCTGATGGAATCCTGCTCAGATACTGAGAGGAGAACGTTATGCAATTCCTCCTCCTTTTCACAAGTGCCAGAGAACAAGAACAAAATGCACTGGTCTTATGTACAAAAAGTAAAGGTAAAATAGGGTTCTGTATGCCCAAGTGAGAGGCTTGTTTTGGGTGCTCCATAAAGTCCCCAAAGTTTGTGTCAAGGAGAAACTCGTATCAAGAGATCCTGTTTGTTCCTTGTTCCTCCTGCTGATTAAGTTCTGTGATTGTAGGGGCTGCCAACTGCTCTCCTGGGCTACCTGAGATGGCCTTGGGGGTGTGCACAGTGCCCCTCGTGCTGCTTTTGCACGATTGGCATTTGCTGTTTTGAAGAGCCCAGGACTGGAATCACAGGATTGAGTCGTACGGGTGGAATGCCACCCAGTCTTGCCTTCTCAAGGCCACCCAGTCTTGCCTTCTCAAGGCCACCCAGTCTTCTCAACGACTAGTTAGTCTCTGCTCTGGCTTGAACATTCACTTCTCTTGTCTTCATCACCCTGGACATGCATGAATTGTTTTATGGCTGTTGGAATAATAATAGTAAAATGTAAGCCCCTCCCCCTCTTTATTTGAACGTTTGACTAGCACAGGAAAAAAGAGTTCTTTTGTTTTTACAGTATTCAGTAAACAGTGCTCTTTGTCTCTTTCTAGTCTGATATATGAAGGCTGATTTCCCCGAATGCTGCAAATGTCACAGTTGTTCACTTTGTCACATAAGGTTATAGTTTTGGGGTGCCAATGCAGAATAACAATGGTGACCCCCCCCCATTCCCAGGACTTCAAAGCTGTCCTTCTCTGCAGACCTGTTGTAGTATCCTAAGGCTCTTAACTTTCTCTCATAATCTAATGTTCCTCCCCTCCCAGTTCCTGTTCAGGCAGAGGCAGGAATAACATCTGTGAGGCAGAAAATAACCAGAGCAGTGCCTGCAGGGCTGGCATCTGGCAGTGCTCCTGGAGCAAGCTGCCTGGAGGCATCTGGAACTGGATCAGTGCTGCTGTGGCAGGCCCTGATCTTACTGCCAGTAGAGTAACCAGCCTGGAGAGTGGGGTTTGTTTCCGTGATCCGGAGTAAAATGGGTGCTCTGGCTTTACTTGTAAAGCTTCGAGAACCCTGCAGTGGTCCTGGACACTGGTATTGCCTTCAGTCTACTTGTCCTGGTGGTGTGGTGTGGGCCATGTCCTGTTTGCCTGTTGGTTTCCATGGCAGCTGCTTGGTTTCCTGTAGATGTGACCTATCTGAGAGGGTGTGCTGCCTGTGAGACTCAGCTCAGGGGTTGGTGTGTGGGGAGATGTATTTCACACGAGTACGTTTTGTTGTGTAACCTTTATTGTCTGTTGGAGGGTGGTGAAAAGTTCTACGGGTGGTTTAAGTTGTTTGAAGTCCCCATGAGAATTTTTAACTTTCCAGTTTACCTCTCTCTTGTGTTCTGAGTTTTCTTTTACCTTTTTTTCCTCCCCAGTTTTCACGAGGTAGAGGAACTGCAGCAGTACTTCCAGTTTCCCTTCCAGTAAGGCAGTGGGGATGGCAAATTGCAGTGATCAGATAGCAGATGGTCACGCTTGTGCGTGTGTTTGTAGAGGGTGGGTGTTTACACTGCGAGCAACTCTTCTGAGAGGCATCCCTTAGTGAATGGCCAATAATGTCATCAGCAGGCAGAACTAACCTTGCAGTGACCTGCAGCTGGATTTGCCATCCTAACAGCTCCTAGTTACTGTGCTTCTAGCTCAGCCCCTCTTAACTGCTGTGCTGTAGCTTGACATGCAAATGCACTTGTAACTGGAGCTGGGTTTTCTAAACCTGATGTAAACAGTTCTAGCTGCTCTGTAATTCTGAGTAAGTACTTCAGTTTGTGTTTCAACCCCCCTCATTCCCTGAATAAGAGACAAATACAAACAGTAGCTGATTCTAGTAGCCCGGGGGAGTTTGGCCACAGCCAGCAACACAGGCTGAGTGAGCTTTGGGGTCATGGCCATGGGACATGGGCTGGGCCAAGCTCTTGTTCTTCTCCCATCCAGTGCAGTGGAAGCCTTATCCAGAGCACACTCTGCCTGCAATTACACACATCAGTTGTGTTCTTTATTTCCTTCCTTGTAGTGTCCTCCGTGTTTTTTACTGACACGGAGCTCAGACATGAAAGCATCCCAAGCATAAGAAACGCTGTTTTGCCAGGGTGCTATGGAACTGGAACTGGCAAGAAGAGGGCAGTGGTTGTCATGCCTCTGAGGTCTCAAGCAGCATGATGAGCTCAGTGAATGGCTTTGGTAACGGTGCTGGGGGGAAATTCAGGACGCCTGTGTGCCTCACAGTGCAGGCTGAAGGAGTTGGGAACATAGCAATGTGTTTTCACCAAATATCTTCCTCAATATCTCCATCTTCAAGGTATAAAACCAGGCAGACCTGAGCCCAGAGAAGCAGCTCCCTGTGATGTGCCTGCAGCCTTCCTGATGTCAATCTAATACACTTCCAGGGCTGCATGTGGAAAGCTTCCACCCTTTACCTGTAACACACTTCCTGAGTGTGTCTGATGGGGATTGCTGAGCTTTCAGATAATGCAGGAAGAGGAGCTTGGGGGATCACCAGTCTCTGCTGAAGGGTCTCATTTTCCTGTGGCAGCACCTTGTGCAGTCCCATAAGAGTAAGCTCTTGGCCACAATCCAAGGTCACCTCCCCGTGTCATGCGCAGGAAGGGCTCAGTAGTCCCCACCCAGCATCATCTGTGAGCAAGAAATTAAATTGGAGGCATGGGGGAGGGCAGGAGAGGGCAAATTGTGTATGTTTAATTCCCACATCTTTTGGACTTCCGTACTTCCCCAGCCTTGGTCCACATTAGACACAAATTGATAAATTGGTCTGTGTTCTGCAGTCCTGGTCTTTCCACTCAGATGTCTAGAGGCAGCCAAGGCAAAGAGTAATTGTTTATTTTTTAATTATTTTTCCCTCTGTAGAAAGATGTTCTGTTAAACCTAGCAAGCCAGTAGCTGTATTTATTTCTTCATAGGGCAAGTGCTGTTGTTCTTATGACTTCACCTTAAAAATGAGAAGTTGAGAAAGGTAAGAGTTTCTTTTGCACAGAAGCCCTTGTGAAATCTGTGGAGAGGACACACAACTGGTGGAATGTGGCACGACTCTCTGGTCTCTCTGTGCTGCGTTGGCTGCTCACTCGATCTGCTCCTTTCAGAACAGGTTTGCTGCTGGCTTCGGGAGCGAAGACTTGAGCTTCTGTTTTCAGAGTTTCTAGGCTCAGTCCACAGGGATGGTGTAAGAAGGTTCTCAGATCCTCCTGCAAGGGGGTTGTGACTGTATGTGCATCTAGATTTGGCTGGTGCCATTCTCTTCCTCAGCCTCTCATACCTGTTCCTGTTCGGATTTCCTTTTTCACGTGCTCAGAATCAAGGATTGAATGTAACCGAGTGCAACCCTTGTCATCTTCGAGAGGTTTTACACATTTTCTTGTTTTTCTTTCTTTTTTTTTTTAGGTTTGGAAGGCGTTTTGAATCTCCCCTTCTGTGGCAGAGCATTATCATGATCGTGACCATGTTACTGATGCTGAAACTGTGCACTGAGGTTCGTGTGGCCAACGAGCTCAACGTGAAACGCCGCTCCTTCGCAGGTCAGTGACACGAGCTGCTTTTGCAGGGTGAATCTTTGTGAAAACGTGACGTGTGCTTGGGCAAAAGTCCTCTCTGCACTGCAAGCCAGTCTCTCTTCTTGATAATTCAGTCTGGTACTTTCTGAACTTCTTTTTTGAAACAGCTTTTTTCCAGGTAAATACATAAAGCTGTAATTTTATTTCAAACAAGTCTTGGTTCAATCTAGAAATCAGAGTTCTCCTTCACATTTCACACTTCACACCACACCCTGAACATAGAGCTGGTCGTTATGCCATGGGGATAGCCTGGATTTTTTTAAAGATCTTGTCCAGAATAAGAAGTTCTTTTCTTCAGCTGTACTTTCTACCAAATTCTTACACATAACCATACACCATTAGCTGAATTTCTGTGTTGCAATTGCAAACACTTGCTTTTGTACGTAATTTATTTTCTACTTCTTGAGTTATTGGCTGTCAGAATAGGAGCTGCTGTCATCACAGCTGAAAAACGATGTCTTTTTGTAAACCATTTCCTTGGGTTTTAGTGTGGGATTAGTTGGGATTTGTGGAGATTGTTCACTTTTTTGGGTTGTTAATCTTTAGGTGTTGATAATTTCAGTTGAGGCCAGAGTATTTTTTTTATTCCATGAAATGTTAAAGCTCTGTGGAAAGTCCCGACTTTTTTCCCTAGATAAGAAATGTGAGAGGGGTAGTTACTGGGGTTCCCTGCTTTGACCTTGACTTAGAGCATTTTACCTTGTGGTTTATTACCAACAAGAACAGAAATGATGCTGTCAGCTTCTTGTCAGTTGTTTTGCCAACATGGGTGTATAATTTATTCTCTTCGTCTGTTGTCTTCTCTCACTTCCTAATAATTGAGAGTCTGATCCAGTTCCAGGTTCCCACAGCCACCTTTAGGAGGCAGCAGCTGCTGGCTGTGCAGTAGGGTAATGAATCAATTAATCTAATAGCTAAGGAGGCCCTTCCATTCCTGGTCATTATTCCTGCTCATTGTGCAGCGTAGTGTGAAACTTTTCAGGTAAGTGAACTCACGAGGAAGAGCAGCTTTGCTCCAGCTCCCATACACAAGCTGCTGTGTTCCTGAGGGCTGTTAGTTTGGTAGGATGAATGATTTCAAAACTACTTTCAGCCAGGTTAACATCCAGGAAGCATTTGGGAGTGGCACGTGTGCTTTCTCCCTCTTCTGCTCTCTGTTCTCTGGTTCGTGAAGTGACAGAAAGGTTTCTCTGTTTGCCCTCTCCCAGGGGAAATTATCCTTGGGCACATTTACAGGGTCCTTTGGTAACCTTTGGACAAAAAGGGAGGCTGCTCAGTTTAGTATATAGCCCTCTTTAAACAACTCTCCCTGAAAGATATACAGGCTCCTAAAGGATAATTAGCCTTTCCCTTACCTAGCAATGGAAACTCTTCAAGGTTGCATTGTCTCATTTGATCCTTTTTCCTGAAACTCAGCTTGCCATGTGTTTAATTAGCTAGAGAGACTGATTATACCTTTTCATGGGCTTTCGTTGTTTGTTTTCGTCGGAAGGCTTGTGTCCTCTTACAGACTTTGAGAACAGCTAAACTGTTCTTCTTACCTGTGATTGGTTTTTGGTAAGGCCAACTGTAATGTGATGGCTTGGAATAAACATATGCATGCATATAAAACTCCTGTCATGAGAGACTCTTGGAGTGGGTCCAGAGGAGGCCACACAAAGTGATCAGAGGGCTGGAGCACCTCTCCTATGGGGACAGGCTGAGAGAGTTGGGGTTGTTCAGCCTGGAGAAGAGAAGGCTCTGGGGAGACCTTACAGTGGCTTCCCAGTAGCTGCAGGGGGCTACAGGAAAGCTGGGGAGAGGATGTTTCCAAGGGCATGTGGCAATAGGATGAGGGGCAATGGTTTTAAACCAGAGAGTGGCAGATTTAGACTGGATGTTAGGAAGAAGTTCTTTACTCTGAGGATGGTGGAACACTGGAACACTGCTCACTGTAGGGGGGTTGGACTAGATGACCTCTAAAGGTCCCTTCCAACCCAGTGCATTCTGTGATTCTAAGGTGGAAACAGGTTTGTATTTCAAGCATAGTATGAGTAGGAGTGAGATCTGTGTTTCTAATCTTACACCTGATCTTATCTCTTAAGTGTTATGGTCATCTAAGCAAGCTGATAAATCTGTGTACTTACTTTCCTCATAGCTAACTGGGGCAGTGAGAAGCTAGGTTTGAAGTCAGTGTTTCTGATTAACCTTGCAGAATGCTGAGGGGAAGGTGCACAGGTTCTGTAGGAAAGTTTCAGTGGAAGGGAGTTTGCTGTTTTCTTGTATTACAATTAAATGCAGTTTTTCCCCCCATGTGTTCTGTTTACCAGTGTGTTTTGAGTTATATGGGCATTGCCTTTTTTTTTTCCCTTTTATTATTCTCACAGGTAAGGTCCTTTAAGTAGTAACTAATTCAGAAGTAATCTACTTAAAATTTCTTGAAGCACTAAGCAGCAGTCTCTCCTAATCCTGATGAGCTTGTTCTCTATTCTCTAGTGTGTTTTGTGATGTTTCTGGGTTGAAATACATATCAATACCAGTTCAGAATGTGGACATAAAGTTGCAATGCTTGTACTTTCTGTTTCAGGGTGACTATCATAGCATAAAAGAATTCAGTCTCCCTGGACCTTTCCAGTGCTGTTTGATTATTTCTTGCAGGCTCTATGTAGAGAATTTATTAGGAAAACTCGCATAACTTTTTTTTTTTCCTCAGTTATTCCTCAGTTATGGGATTTTTCCCCCCTCCCTTTCAGTCTTGCAGTGTGAAAGTAAGTTGAAAGTGGTAGAGCCTGTCTTGTGCTGCTGCCTTCTATGACTTTTTGTCCTGAATAAAAAACCTTTTTCCTTTAATTACACATACTGATTGCAGACAGAGTAAGTCCTCTTTATATACCCAGCTGCTTTATTATTTTCTAAACTTGGACTGTACAGCCTGTTTTTAACTGTTCTGAATTGGAAGAAAAAAGAAATCAAAACAAGAAATCAACAAAACCCACCCAACTTTATTTTAAAAGCTCCAGGGATAGGCCATTTCTCTCTCCTGCATATGGCTACTTTGAAAACTATGTGAAGGAGTCTGCAGATGAATCAGCAGGCATGATCAACACCTCCTCATCTTTTATTCTTTATTTAACACCACTTCAGCTGCATCCTGAGTGCTTTAATGCAGATCTCCTGGTACCATTGTTATGGTAACAATAGATCTCCTTATTCATTGCCCCCTTTTGACTTGGTGTCTGCAGCCAGGTGTATGCTGGGTTGTTGGTTCAGTACAGAAAGGCTCCAGGTTCAGTGGTAGTTCCCTTTCTTGTAGTTGGTTTTGCTCAAAGTGTTGTGCTATTTCTGGTCACTCTTGAAAATATGGACAGGAACTCTTTTTCTTTTCCCAAATAAGCCTTTCACCTCTCTCCCACAAAAATTCAATTTCAGTTATGCCCAAAACATTATGACAGGTTTCAGCCACCCTGGATGTGTGAAGTACACTGACAACCAGTGCACAGTGTTTGTTAAAAACAGGCTCATGGACGTTTCCTCACCTTATGGTGCAGCTCAGGTTCCTTAAGTGGAACGTGGGCTCTTGTGTTTTTACATGGAGATGGTTTCCTCTGGTCATTCCTCGAGTTTTTACCTTCCTTCCAACTGCTGGTTGTCTTAACCTGCTCTGTAACCTGTATCTTACTGTAGCACTCTGCTCCCTTGCAGAGCTCTGCTTTTGGCACTGGAAAGCAGCCTTGCTCCTACTACGTGGTTTTCAACTGGCAGGGGAAAGCTGGAGTGAAAATCTTCAGCGTGCAGAAGGGTTGCAGATGGGGTCTGCTGGGGCCTTCGTGGTAATGATTGGCTTAAGCTCAGGCTTTCTGAGGCTGTTTTAGAACAGATTCTCCACGGGAGTCAAGGCAGCTTGCAGCTTGAATTGTCTCACCTTGCTGTCCATACACATCTGCACGCTCAGTGTGGCTGAGGTAACAGCTTGGTCTCTCTACTCATGAGCAGTGTCTAAAGTAGGAGTTAAGCTGTTTCACAGGGTTTACGTCTCCATTTTCTCCCCCTAGGTGCATTGCTCCTGGGTTGTGCATTGACATTGTTCTGGGACTTCCTGCTGCTCAGCACTACCTTAACATCACAGGGTGGGAGCCTTGTAGAAAGCATGGAGACTAAAATTTCTGGCGTGTCTTGTTTTGAATATATTTTCCTAAAAGCAAAATGTACTAACTGACTAAACTGTAACTAAAAGACCCACTGTTGCATTTAATCACACAAGTCTGTTTGTCTTTCCTTCCTTCTTTTTTTTTTCTTTTTTTTTTCTCTCCTCTCCCCCTTCAACTGTTTTTACATAGCTGCAGATAGTAAGGATGAAGAAATCAAAGCACCTCCCAAGAGATCCTATCTGGGTATGTACTGTACAAACCCATTCTGCATGAAGTTGTTCTCCCTACTACATATTTCATGCTTTGCTACTTTTTGTAATGGTTTTTAGAAATGATTGCATGATCATTTCTATAGAGAAATTTTACATCACGTTTTCTTGACGTACCAAAGCCTCGTGCATGATTTTTTTTATTTTTATTTTTCACTCCTCACTTTTAACTTTTCATAGAGGAAAAGATGCTTTCAGCTCTATTTCAGAAACCATTTTTCGAAGACAGTTGAATTCACCCCATTGTGTGTCTCTGATATCTTCCTTTTCCCTTCCCCAAGCTCGACAAGCGAAACAGTACATGGTACAGAGATCCATCTCCTCAGACTCCTATTCCTCCTCTTCTAGCTCTGACTCTGGAGGGAATTATGAAAGGTACAACAGTATCTTTCATCGTTGTTCACGATGCTAGATAAGAAACTTCCCACAACACTTGGTGTCCAAGCAGAATGCCTGCATCCTTGTGACATTTTCTACCTTGTTCCTCTCTTTCATTAGAACAGCCTCAAAATAGTTTTTTGGGAATCAGCACCACTTAAGATGAGAGCTTCCAATCTTCAAGCTGGGTTGGAATCTGTAATTCTTTAATTTGCCTAAGGAAGAGGAAATATTAGGTGCAAATGAGCTTTGCAGTATTTTCAGGTCTTTGGAAAGACAACTTTCGTCAAGTCATGATTTTGTTTTAAGTTATTTGGGGTGTCGTGCTGAGGAAGTTACACCAGCTAGAGACACAGAAGTTCCTGAAAGTCAACTTTTAAACTGATTTTAATTGAACTGCTTCAGAGCCTCACATTGATGCTGGTTGCAATTCTCGAGTTAGTGAGGGGTCAACTGAAAAAAATACAAGGTAAGGAAGGATATTACCGGTGCAAAAGGAGAGTCCCTACTTCTGTATTTGTCAACACACAGTTAATTAAACTGGATCTAGCTCTGAGAAGCACTGCCAAGGAGTAATACTCACCTGAGTGCTTTCTTGAAGCCATAAGACCATTCTGGCTAAGTTTAAATAGACTCTCTTTCAATGATTCAGCTTCTGGATCTCCCCTTTCAGATTTAGGGGCAAAATGCATGCTTTGGGAAATGTACCTTTTTCTTCTTTTTTTTTTGGATTTTGCAAAGCACCTTTTCCTTTTGTGTTTTCAAAACTTATTCCCCTCCCTGACTTGGTATCAAGCTATTTTGTTTTTCTGTTTGCCTTTAATTGTAGTTTCTGGTCATTCTCACTGGCTTGCAACACTAACCCACGGAATGTAAACTTGAAGCAGTCTTGTCTTCCTTGTGCTTGTATTCCCATTGTCTTCTACTGGTATTCAGCAGTGCTTTGTTTACAGTGCCAGAGCTAGAAACAGCTCTCTGTGCTCCTGGTTATAACTGAGTGGGTTATATAAAAATGCTGTAAGTGGTTAAAATTAAACAGAAATAAGTAACTTAATGGGATTTTTTACCCATTTCAGATTTTTTCTTCTTTTTCTTTTGTTTTTTTGTTAAAAAGTAAGTTGCTCAGTAGTTTGATAACTTCAGAAGTTGAGGTTTGTAGAAGGAAACACACCTCTTAACCCAACTGATTTAAGTCTGGGATTTGGTTCATAAATGTTACCTGAAGTTCACTTTGGAATTGCTTGGCAAAATGGGATAAATTGGATTATCATTGAGAAACAGGACAGTCTTACACTACTGCTCAGAAGTTTAAAGACTAGGGTGGGCAAGTCTTGTTGAGTGTGATAATTCTTACTGGTGTAAACAAATCAGGAATGTTTTGAGGTGTTTGTGTGTGATTCACATACAGAAATGCACCCTGGCAGGTCAAGGAGCGGGGTGCACGGTGCTTTACATCACAGCAGAAACCATACCTCAATTTACAGAGAGCTTGAATGAGCTGTGTCCTGCAGTGCTGTGTCTTGCTGCAGCTCTGGGGAAGCCCACGTAGAGGGTAGGTCAGGTCACTTTCCATGCTTTCAAGTGGCAGTGCCTTCTCACAATGGCTTTTAAAGTGTTTTGATGAATTCATTCAAGAAGAACAAATTGGCTTTTTCATTTCCCCTCTTTACTTCAGTTGTGTAAAAAATGTTCTTCAATATGCTTTTAGGTTTTAGAAACCATTATATTGCTTTCTTTTTCCAGTTACATAGTAAGCAGAGTATATTATGTTTATAATTGAAGATGACTATCCATGAACATTATTCTGTCATAGACCTGTTGAACCGTGAATCTAAAATTTATTGGTCTGCCAATGAATTTCAGGTGAACTTGGCAGATAGATACTGAGGCATTTGAATGCTGTCTGTGACTAGGAACTGAGCTCCTGCTGTGCTGCCTGGGGTTGCTTTTAGGTATGTTTTATTGTCAGTAATCCAACAAACCACTTAGTGCTGCTGGTTTTCCACACATTATCTGAAAAAGCCTTTAACTGGCCCATGACTAAAAATTGACTTTCTAGGAGTCGGTGCTAGGGGAGTGGAGGGTGTGGGGCAAGGTTGCTGCAGGATCACTGACCTAAGTGAAATAGTATAATAGAATGGTGACACTCAGCGTGTAGGGTTACCTGATTTCATACAGAAATAAAATTATACCCTTCTTTTTCTAGGCAAACAAAGTATTGAAAAGATTGAGTGGCTCTAGTTCTGAAGGAATGATGCTTTATTCCCTTTGTTTTCCAATGCAAGTATGTATGAGATATTTTACACCAAAGGTGGATAAATGTCTTGCTCTGTTACACTAAAATCCGAGTGTCCTGTGTGGCTGTTTTGAGCCCTGAGGATACTGGAGATTGTTGGGGCAGAAGTAGCAGAACATTAAACAAGACATTGCTCCAAATAGGCTGTGTCTTTTGAAGCAGTCACATTGGTGGGGTGGGCAAGTGAATGTGACTTAGAATCATAGAATTGTCAGGGTTGGAAGGGACCTTAAAGATCACCCAGTTCCAACCCCCCTGCCATGGGCAGGG
>WTSP01020097.1:0-80561 GCA_025331215.1 Actenoides lindsayi
TCCTTCCTTCCTTCCTTCCTTCCTTCCTTCCTTCCTTCCTTCCTTCCTTCCTTCCTTCCTTCCTTCCTTCTCTTTTCCTTTCTCTCCCCTCTCCTTCTTCTCTGGAAGTGTAGGCTTAGACAGACACATCTCTTTCTGTATTAACAACACTGCCAGCTTCAGCATTATGGGTTGCTTACAAAAAACTAAGATCATGGACCATCACATATTAAAGCCCTTGATTACACTTCTATATTGTATGATTGATGACCTTGTGCCTTCAAGTGCCCTAATACCAGAGAGAGTTTACCAAGATGGACAGCTACTGACTTTTTTTCCATCAAAAGAGATATTTCCTGTAAGAAACTGAGTGGCTGGATGAGATGCATCTCTCCATGTTGCTAACATTAGTAAAGATCTTCTTCCATGGATGAATCCATAGCAGATGGGTAATACCAGAGGAAGTGACTAATGTTAAAGTTAGTTCTTCCTGCTGGTTCTTATGGTAATATTTGCAATATAGTACCACTTTTTATTCAGTTTTCTCTCTGTTTCAACAGGCATTCTTCATCTTCTTAAGTGTTTATGCTAATCATCTCATAATGTACAATCACTCCAGTCTAGCAATTATCAAACTACAAAATGTTGCTTTACAGCAAACCGTACACAGATAATGTAGAAATGATTAATATCTCTAGTATTGTTCATTTGTTGCTATGGAAATACTGCTTCTCTATAGAGCTATTAGTAAACACTATATTAGTGATGCGGCCAATGACAGAGAAAACCTTGGCAAGCACTGTGGTAAAATTGAGATGTATATTGTTAGAGATCTACAGTTTCAGCATAAATGCATAGAAATATATTTCTTCCCTATGCCTTTGTATGCTAAACCCATTCACTTCAAGTGCAGCCTATATGGACAGAAACCTCACAGGTCAATCATTGGAATACAGTATACAAGTGCAATTTAAATCAAAAGAGACGTTGCCCAAAAAGTAAGAAACTTTTGCATTTTTGTTATCCATGTAAGTAGAAGTGTAGCTGCCCTAGTAGATATACTTGTGGGCTTTGTTTTCTTTTATTTTTTTCCCATAGTAAATGTTCTTCTGCTTTCCTGCTATATAGAACAGCCCTTCTGTATTTATCATCAGTTTTTCTTTTCCTTGTATATAACCACATGAGTAGGAGTGAATGAGAAATCTGGAACATTTTAAGTAGTTCCTCTAATGTTCACTCTGAGCACATTTTTAACTGTTCTGATGCCTGAATTGTCCATGTTTAATGTGCTGAACAGCCAATGTTTTCCTCTAGTGTCAGTGAAGCTATGAAAGCATTTTTGGTGTAAATATAAGTTCTTGTCTTCATTTTCAAAGTATTACGTGACCTAGTACTACCTTATTTAGTTATGACATATAAATGTTGGGAGAACAGTGTTTAGCCCATTCTGCCAGCTTCAGTCCAGCAGGGTTATCAAATACATATCTATGCATATTTTCCCTGAATATCACCATCATAAACATCAGCAAAGATTCTTCATTGTTCTCCTTCAGTTATCCTACAGGACACTTTTGCAGAGATGCCCCAAACAAAATTCAGCATACAGTGTTGTTGTGGTATTAGCAGGGGTGACCACTGCTTATAGAATCATAGAATCATCTAGATTGGAAAAGACCTTCAAGGTCATCGAGTCTACTTTTAAACACAGTCTGGGCAGCCTGTTCCAATGCTTGACAACACTTTCAGTGAAAAAATTCCGCCTAGTGTCTAACCTAAACCTCCCCTAGCACAACTTGAAGCCATTTCAGCTTGTCCTCTCACTTGTTACTTCGGAGAAGAGACCAACCCCCACCTCATTACAACCTCCTTCCAGGTAGTTAAAGAGAGCAAGAAGGTCTCCCCTCAGCCTCCTTTCTTCAGGCTGAATAACCCCAGTTGCCTCAGCTGCTGAGGGTTTAGCAGAGAGCATCCTTTATAGGTCTAGCAGGCTGCCCTGACCTAGGAAAACCTTGACAGCCCATCACTGCAAGTGTTTAAGGTCAGGTTGGATGGGGCTTTGAGCAACCTGATCTACTGAAAGATACCCCTGACCATGACAGAGAAGTCAGTACTATAAGATGATCCTTTCCAACTGAAACCATTGTATGATTCTGTAATTTTGAGGGATGGTCGAATGAGTGTTGTTATATAAAATTTGTGTTTGTGTGAATGAGCCACTGCAACACAGAACTCTAATAGATATTCAAAATTATTTTTATATATATGATACTAGGCACATGCTTTATGTGTGGGATGATATAAAATGCTCACTACTACACTGACCTGGAAGAGCTCCATAAAATCACTTAATGGTCTACATCACAGCTTCAAATGATTAATTTCATTACAGTTAATGAAGGGTGGTAGATCTGGAAAAGATTTCACATTGGATATGGTCATAGTCATTTGTTCTGTTCCCTAAGTCATTATGTTATCTCACTGGCGTGAATCTTTCAATTTTAACATACTAATTTAAAGCTACCACTTTCAGAGTTTGTTTTGATAACCTTTTTTGGGTACAATATCCAAAATAGTTCACTCTGAGGAATAAACTATAATTTTAAGAGGCAAAAAAATACTCTGTTCCAGTTGCCAAATTACACAATTTAAAAATGTTGCATAATGCATAAACAGCTTTGATGAATCCATTTAGTCGTTCCTATTCTATAATGATGGTGACACGTCATTAATTTCAAGATTGCTGTAGATCTCAGGGAGAGAAGTCAACTAACTTTTAAAGATTTTACATAGTGAAATTCAAGAAAACAGAAAGAAATCTTCCTAGCCCAGTGTAATAAGGAAATATCTTCATGCAAGGTGCCTTTCTGTAATCAACATTAATGCAAGGCAAACTATCCAGAGTCCTGTGGGAACCTGGAACACATTTCATCTGGCTACATCATTATGGAAATTTTGACCATTGGCTCTTAATTAGATATTCTCATTTGCATGATGGAAGTTCATGATTTTGGCTAGATACCATTCATAGCTCTGCGTTGCTGAAATTGCTTTGTATGGAGAGTTACATTGCGCTACAATAAACAGGGAAAAAACCAATACCTTGTTAAAGGCTGAAGATAACTTGGCACTTCTGTTGCATATTTAAGATGCAAAAAAGACTTTCTTAGGGCTAAAGCAATTGTAGCTGGAGGCAGTAGTAGCAGCTGCCACTATGTTCAGCTGAATTAAAATCTTCTATGGGCTAAGAAAATCCACTGCTAGTCCTACCAGCTAAAATATTGAAAATAATCTCATGGTTGATGAAATAATGGCATCTGTGACCAGCCTGCGGCTCTAAAGCAAGACGAATTGAAAGGCCAAGGATCTTTTGTAACAGTGCACTTTTCAACTCTGATAGCTGAGAAAGAAAGTGTCAAATGATCACAGACACTGCAAAAACTAGAGAGTCATGTCTCATTTTGTTAAAACAATACAAAACAAATAATCATAGTATAATCTTGTTATAATGTTCTCAGCACTCGATGAAGAACCCATGTACACTGCAAGGGAAGCTCAGATGTCTTACATCAAAATCTAAAGACAAAAATTAACTATTTATTGAAAAAAAAAAAATCCTAAACCGAATCTGGATTGTAATCTAGATGTGTTGGACTGAAAATGGGTTACAAGTATTATCCATGTTGAGGTGACTGGTCTCTGACCTTTGCCTGGGGCTAGCTGTGGAGCCTGGCTGAGCATTACTACATATAATGAGAAAATACATCATATCATTGACTTAATCAAAATATGATAATTAATCATTGCTGTATCTGCCTTTGGGAATATTTTTTTTTCTAGATGTTAATTAGCCTACAAAAGTAACAAGTGAGCTTTTTAATCTCCTTTACCTCTTTATTACCCGATGAGCTAAGAGACTCAAGAGAGCCTCAGCTTGTACCCTCATCATTTTGACTCCTTGCATTTTGTCCAAGTATCACACAACTGGATCCATTTCTTGGAAAGTCTCTGTTGAACCCAGTACTCTGTAAAGAACACAAATAAGAAATGAATACAGGAGCCAAAATCAGAATTAATATTCTGCCTGATGAGCATGCCAAAATTGTACAATCTTTATTTTATTTCAGTGTAAGGCTCATGTGAAATAATTTATTTCACGTTATAGATGTGATAAATTGATTATTTAAATCACTTAATCTGCTTCAGACCAGCCTTGTCATGATGAAACAGAAAAAAAAAAAAAGAAGAAAATAAAAACAAATGATGGAAAATGGGATTCCACAAAGCCTAGACTGTACAATACTTTCAAAGAATGGTGGGTGAAGGAGGAAAAAATTAAATAGAAGTGGTTGTTAGGAAAAAGAATTGTGAATTTTCTGAATTATTTTTTTAAAGGCAATTGAAAAATAGTGTCTGGAAAAATAATTTTCAGACAGTAGCTCTAAGAAAATACCAGATTGCATATTTAGCTTCAGTCATTAAGGTGAACCAAAAAAAAAAAGCAGCAGTTCTTTTATATTTTTTTAAGAACAGCTCTCAAGACATTATTAAAAGCATAAGTAAATCTCCTGTTTCTAGACAGATGGGGTTTCCAGTAAGCTTAAAGCTGTACAGATCCACATATGAATCCTGTTTTCTTTCTTCAAATCTCCAGGTTGTTGAGGTGTACCTCCCAGGTATTTCTTTCTGAGCTGCAAGATTTTTCTTCTCCATCTCCCCAAATCTCCAAATCTGTCTGTGTGACAAGAAGTTTCAGAAGCTCTCTCACCCTGTCATAGTCAAGATCAGTCATTTCACACTACCAGCAGGTTCTTCTCTAACACAGAACTAGAAGTGTTAGTAACACTTGCTTTTGCTAGAATCACTTTTGGACTGGTTGATAGGATGAGGAAGTGTGTGTATAACAAGAGATGTTCCCTTTGGAGATACAGTTGTCATTTAGAAAACTGTGAAAACTAAATATAAATAAAAATAATACCCCTTCTTCATGTATATATGCATACACAGAAATACATGGTTACATATATGTGTGTATGCATATGTGGATATATACACACACACATGTCTGTGTGTGATTCCTGTGCATGTTTTTGTAAATAAAGCCCCTAATGGAATGACACAAATATTGCAAAGCTATGCAACAGGCAACAAATATCTCTTCTTTTCTCTGCTATTCACAGTAATATCATTAATCATGATGAATTCTCTCGGTATTCATGGAGTTGTAATATGTAATCCCTCAGGAGTTCTGTTGTAATTTAGCATTAATTAATTTCCACCTACAACAACATGTTACTGAAACTTGAATAATGTAGTGCTTACTGACTGTCGTACTAGCATCTCTCATTTTTTCCAGTGTCTTCCTCCTTTTACATCTAGTAGTCAGAAGGTTATTCTACATATTTCCAGTGAGCAATATAGGGAACTAAGATTTCCCTACTACCACTCAGACCTAAAGTAATTTAAATGCATTATTTATCCCTTGAGTAATTTGCCACAACTAATCCTCACAAGCAGGTCTAATGCTGGATCCTCTGGGACATTCCTCATTTCTGATTACCATTAAATGTGAGTGCACATATTGAAAAACACACCAGCAAAGAACTGCTATTAAGCATCTTTGATGCTGAAACCCAGAATGCCTGGTTTTCGGTACCAATGGAGCTGCATCAGGGTTGTCAAACACGTGCAGCCCTACGACAGAGTTGAGGGAATACCCTGACCCCAACCCATCCTGCCTGGCAGTAGAACAGTTTTGAAGGTACTTGAACACGGACTACAAATAAAACCGTGATCCCAAACTTGCACCCTCTGTTCCCAGGCCTGGAACTGCTAGTATATCTATCCGTACAGTATATGTAAAGCATGTGGGTGTCTTATTTCAACCTTTAGTAAATATATACTTAAATAGAAGTAGTGTAGGTAGTATAACCGAGGTTCTCTCTCTCCATAGCTGTATGTTAGCTGTCTATACCTATAATGATGGTTCTTTCTTGCTCTTCTCTCTACTCAGCTGGTTACCCCACTAAATGAAACACAACTGCAACATTCTTTTCAAAGGGTGTTTCAAATATTCCAAAGATCAGAGAGATTTGGTGTCTCCTGAACATAACAATAGGATTTCAACTGCCATAATATAAAAAAACCCAACTCAGTGTGTTGGGATACAGGAGACTGTCTTTATTTAATTGTTTTGGTTTTTTCTTCTATTACAGCAGAACTGGGTTTGATATGTCACATTTTTCAGTCGCAGGAGTCAGAAGAAAGAATTATACAGAGCATTACTTTTTTGACAGTACTCTTAAAACCTCCTTTATACTTCTTATATACTGTTATCAATGCTTAAACATTTTCCAGTTAGAAGACTTAAAAAGTACACGTACTCTCAAAGTAACAGTCACTACTATTTTAACAAAAGACAAAGTGTTTAAAGCACACTAGAGAACAATACAAATAATAGTGATATCAGAATCAGTAAAAAGACTAAACAAAATATATAGTATTAAATATACTAAAGGTCATTTTGGAAAGTAGTAAACACTGTCAGCAGTTTTGCAAGCTACATCCCGAGTCAGTTTGGGTGGAACCATAACATAGTAACAATTTCAATAAGATTTTAGTGCAGGTCTTTAATGGACACCCCGTTATGGTCCCATTTACAATGTGAGCTAATGGTGGTAAGATGATTTCAATATCACTCCAAGGGGATTCCATTATGAAGCCATTACAATATGAAGCTGCAATAGCAAAATACTTTCACAGTAAATCCATAGAGACAATGGGATGGTTCCATTACTGGTTCCAAAGTGATACGATGACACTCCAAGGATTTCACTACATGCCTACAGAGACCATGCCAGCATGTAAAATGATATGGATGATACACTTCTTTGCAGAGAGACCTAGATTTCCATTCTAAAATACAGTTTTATTCTGAGACATTGAAACTGAGAAGTCCTATGAATCATGCCTCGTTTCCTACATGCATTCCAAGATACATTGCCTCAAAAAGGAAAGCCCTTTAATTTTATTTACTCCTTTCCTGCCTCAGTTTTGTTGACCTATTTAAGATGGGAAGTGAGCTGAGTTCTATTTCTTTTAGGTCATGATTCTTTACCAGAAATGTGTCATTTACTTCAGTAGCCACCTACTGAGGTGAACATAAGAATAATATGAGGTGGGTGTTACCATGCAATAGTATCTACAACTGCCCCTAGTGACAAGATCAGTAAAACTGTAGGATCTGAACTTATTTGGAAAATGTCATGAAACTAGGAAAAATATTATGAGTCAAATGATTAAATTTGGTTATCTCTCTTTGTAAGGGTAAATTCTCTGGCAGTTTTTTAGGAAAGGTCCATGTTATTAGAAGTGCTTGCAACTAGGTTGATGTAGCATTTCTTCAAGGGTAAAAAGTTCTTCTAAATTATGCCAGATTTTCCAAAAACCATAGATGAGGATCCTTTTGCAACATATGCAGAATGAAACAGTTTGGAGGTTTGGTATGGGAACTTTTTTTAAGCTTGTTTTAAGCTCCCATATTTTACTAGATTATTAAATTGCCATTGAAATGCACATGTGTGTGTGTGTCTGTGCAGGTGTTTGGTTTTTGGTTTGGTTTCATTTTTCTAAAGTGAGGTTTAAATAAATCTGAATGGACACTCCTTTTTCAGAATCTTAGGGAGGTTTTGATCAGATTTGGCTCAAATCTTGATTTCTGGAATGCTGATGTCCTCTGTGAAGAGGAATTGCTATTTTTGTTTCAGCTCTATAACACAGAGAGCTCCACTTGCCAAGCAACATTCATCTTCAAAACCCTTTGTGGATATTAAAGCTTATAATTCTAAATAATTAAGCATTTCAGAAGCAGTGCATTTAAGACCCCTTTTTAGATGAGTGCTTGCCATTCAGAAATCCAGAATTATTATCAAACTCTCATTCTCTTTTACTACAATGCAAATGCAAGCATGTAGCAGTGCTGATACACCAGAAAGACAAATTCCTAAAAGTCACAGAACACATGGGGGTTCGTTAAATCCTGTCCTGTTCCAGCTAATGCTCTTGCTCTGACATCTTATTAATTACTGTGTTTGGCTCAGAAGTGCTTTTGGTTGAAGGATCTGTTCATATCCCTCCCTTTGCTGGTTTTAACTGGCTGCTTTCCTCAGATTCTGAGGAGCTCTAGCCAAGTCTGAGAGATGCACTCTTTACCTTGTCATGTGTTTGCCATTCTGTTCATTGCATTTTTCAATTTGAAAATCAAATTGCTGATTTTAACAAGATTTCACAAGAGATTAATAGTCTCAAAGATGCTGAGTTTCTGTATCTTTTAGGAATACAGAAAGCAGGTTAGAGGAGGCCAAATAAAACATAAATGCCCTCACAAGAGGAAAAGCTAAATATGGAAGTCCTTTTTTTTGTATTATTGCAGTATCCAGTGACTCCTCTCAGAACTGATACTGCCTGGAAGAGCGAAACCGACTCTTGACTCAAAATTGTAAATATTTATGTTAAAGTATCATGAAAGTATCATTTCCGTCCCTTTGTTGTGATTCCAGCTTGCAACTGTATCCAAAATATCGAGAGAAAAATTGGCTGGAATATTCCTATCCTGCAACTGTGGTAGTAGTGTAGCTATATAAAACAAGAGTTGCTAACAGAGATGCATCTATTTAGAAAACGAAGGACAACTACAAGATGCTGTGAACCTCTTATCTAGAAGGAGGTCTTCTACAGTACAGTACAGAGACATTCAAAAACATCTCATAGGGTGCCTGATTTTCTGTTGTTATCCAAGAATAGGAAGAATGAAGGCTACACCTCATTCTTTTTATGATTTCTACCTTTGTGTCATTTCAGAAAGACATATCAAAGTTTATTCTAGCTATGCTTCTTTTGTTTTCAAAGAGGTCTTAACATTATTTCAACTTTATTTTTCTCAATGGAATAAATTGCTAGTCATTCTCATCCCAGCTCTATTTTCGTTTACTTTCATTGTATGTATTTGGAATCTGTTCAGCAATCATCTTTTGGCTTTCTAAATTTCTTTGAAAAGCTTGAAAAAGCTAGCATTGTATGTTTGTTTTATGTGCCATATGTAATAGTCAGAGAATCAAAGCACTGGTTAAACTTCAACGCTGGCATTTGCAGCTTGCTTGACTTCAGCTGCAATGTCACCAGCGCCCACAGAATCAAAACAGAAGGAAAGCAGAGCAGACTGTAATGCAGCCATATATTCCACTGCTTCCACAATTGCAGTCTCTGCAGGCAACAGAGCTTGTGATTCTGTCCAGAAGATAGCAATTTATCTGCAATTTGAAAATGGGCTTGTGACATGATGTACTTATTTGACAGTATAATACAATAATAGATGTGGGGTAAGGCGACTATTGCAAAATAAACTATCATTGATAGCAGGGTCTTGTCCACAATTAAAGTGTGGATACTGATAACAGTAGAATTCTTACTGACAATATGATTGTGTGCACAGAGCTTGGCAAGATGCATTTTGAAGGAACAGTTACTTCCTTTCCAAGAATTGTTTAAATTCAAAATTAAGTGCTTTTAGAACAATGGAGGTATTCCCATCATTCACTTTCATCTGCAAAACCTGCTTAGAGAAGAATGTTTTGTTCTTATGGATATGATATGAAAGATGTCAAGGTATTAGATAGCAATTTATCTGTCTTATGATTTTTAAAAAAAAGGGGGGGAGGAAAATCAGACATGGAAAAGGTTGGTTTAGGGGTTTAAAAGTTTAGCTTCTCACTTTCAGAGGTCAGCACTTTTTAAGTATCTTGGTAAAAGTCTCCATCTACAGTGCTTGTTTGTTTTATTTTTATATTTCAGCATGTCCAAATCTTGACTGATTTTTGATGATGTTTTGGTTAGGAAACTATTTGGAACTGTGACAAATATAATTTTTACCAAAAAAAAGGAAAACATTTCTGGAGTTTCTTGAGATACAGTTGAGGAAACTAAAGAGGGTGTGATGGTTAATTTCTTTAAGACATATAACACATTCAGATTCTGACAGCTGAAGAGAAAACTATTTGAGTGAGTGACATCTCTATGGAAGAACAGAAATACACTATGAAAAGTAAAGCTACAGGAAAACTCAGATTAGGTGATTCTTTCACTCTATGTGCATATGAGGAGTCCTTTTGGATTCAGTGATCCATTGATGCTTTTAACACGGAGTTCTGCGAAAGAAGGACAAGAGATGACTAGTTTCAGCCTCAGTGATATCAACCACCAGTGACACAGTGGTTGCTAACCATGAGGAGCAGTCTATGAGATGAGGGAAGAGGAAAGCTGTTGTAACTGTTTATTGATGTTTGTGGGCATAGCAGAACATAACAGTTATTGACAGGATCCTCTTTAAACTAGGAAGCATAAGAATCAACATTAGGACATGTTTCTTCTCACATGTAATACCAGGTAGAAATGAAGTAAACTCATATAGAGCTGGTATTATTTCAGTAAGCAGAAAAAAAAATCTAAGAGTTCTTCAGGCTGATGAGTTGTGGCTTAATATGTAGTTGATGTACGTTAAGACTCGTTTGCAGTCCATTTGGGTGGGTAACAGCTAGTTCAGTGGTGGGGCATGTGTTATCATTTATTGAAATTGATAATGGTTCCTTCATTGTGAAAGATCTGATGAAAATAAATGATCAAATGGCAGTTCCTCCTCTGAAAGCTTTCAGCCCAAAATGACTGACAATGGATGGATAAAATACAGATTGCTGGAGCACAGGAAAGTATTACTTAAATGCTGATCAACCTGATAACAGCAACACTCAGATTAATCAAATAACCATCATCTAGCTTTTCTGTGAGCCACAAAGAGTTTGAAGGAATGTGTGTTTATGCCCATATTCCCTTTGCAGTTGCAGTACACACTGCATAAAAATAAGTGATGTTATTTTCACTGTGTGAAATTGAGGAGAGAAGGAGCCAACTGGTAGCTATACAGGAGCAGCAATAACCATCACCTCTGGCAGATATTTTTGCTGTCAGTATTGTTTCTTAAAATAAAAACCTTTATTCTTAAAAACTCTCTTCTTCATTCTCAGGCCACCTTGATATCTCTGTCTAGCTGTCTTGGTAAGGCCATAGGGAGAGGAACTTAAGGAGTTCCAGGTTTGATATGGATCCCTTGTGGAGGTACAACCAGAGTGTATATATCCTCCCAATCCCCCTTTGTCTCAAGGAGAGTGTAAATATAAAAACGTGTGGTTAGCTCTATAGCTTTTTAAGTCTTTGTGCTTTCTCTGAAGTCAAAATTGTTAAAGATAGTTGCAGGGGTGAAAAAGGATGTGATTGCAACACAGAAATTACAAATCATAGTAATTATCAGCACGGAGGGTGCTTCTGATATTACATTTCTATGCACAATCTTTCTAGCATCTAATCTTTTCCTCCAGTGTAAACTCACCCTTTAAATGTCTCTGTAGATCTCAAAGTCAACAGCTGCAGGAAGGGGTAGGATGGGAGTTATGGCAAGTTACTAACACCCTGAGCCCTTTGTTGGGAGAAGTATGACAGGAGTTTCTCTCCCTCCCACTTGAGTCCATGACTTACAAGACTGCCCTTCTTTAGTGATCAGTACCTGCCCACTGTGCTTTGTCCTTACAGTTTGGTGTCCCTGCCATCATCCAGCATCTTTGCTCTCCTGCACTGTGTTTTTGTTCTAGGTTTATAGACACTTTGCTCCACACTGGCTAACTTCTTGTTATTCCTACCTGGTAATTAAGAAGATGTTACACCACATAACTGCCCAGAGCTAAAACAAGTGCGGGCAATAGTCATGTTACCACTACTCACTTCTTGTCACAGCTAAAACAAGCCATGAAGAGTTCAAGTCTGGATAATCCCAACAATTCCTGACACCCTGCAATGTTAATAAAAGCCAGTGGCCTTCTACTAATAACTACAAAATTACATTTACTAGATTATCCCTTGCTTGCTCTACTACATTTCAACTTGAACTTCCACTGCTCCTTATGATTTAGCTTGAGAAAATTTAGTAAAGTTCCTGGGAAAGCTGAGTCTTAAATATGAGAATCTGTCTGAAGATTGCAAGGGAATTAAAATACAGGGAAAAAGTGAACCACAAGTTTCACAAGCAAGGGAAGTACTGTATGTTTGTGTCTGCTGCATGATAAGGATACTTCTCTTGACCTTGAGGTACCTAAATAAAGAGGATCACATTCACTGTTGATATAACTCCAGTAATATATTAATAAAGTCATACAAAGGAATTTAGTTGGCTTAGAGGCCAGTCTCATGCAGATAACTTGGTGTTTGTCAGTCCTAAAATTCCACCACTCACAGGCACGTGATAAACTTTGTACTCCATTATCATTAATGTGATAATTATTCTTCCTCTGTGTCATGGCTTATGAATTCTTTGGCTGTAAATGTACTCGAAGCCTAATGCTTCTCTCCTTGTGGAACAGTGCACATTCTTTTGCTGTATTAAAAATTAGCTATCCCATAGAGAATATAAGAAAAAAAAACAATGGAAAAGAAAATAAAATTAGTTCACAATATTAACAAATCTTCCAGAATTATCATCTACAGTAAAAAAAAAGATACCCATATAAGACTCCAAAATATGTATATATTTCTCCACTCAGTTTTCTCCTCCTTTCCTCCATTTCATGGAAACATAACCAAACCCTCTCCAAAAAAAAAAACCAAACCAACTTCTAAGCAAGAAGCACTTTTTCCCTGGGAAATGTCAGACTGCTATGTGCACAGTGGCATCAAAATTAGATGCTGAATATCTGAATCTTTTTTATTTTTTTTTATTTTTTTTATTTTTATTTGCTTACTGCAGTGATTCTAATAGTTCAACATATTCCTAGACATTAACCTTTTAAAATTTTTAAGCAATCATTTAAACCAAAAAATGGATATATGCCGAAAAGATGACAACGTAGTTTTAAAGGAATATTGTATTTTCATTTACCTATATTGTTGAAAGATAAAAGGATAGTACTGTGTATCACAGACCTAAATGTCAGAAAATCATCAATCACTTGCAGGGAAATTAGCCATGTTCCTAATCTCTTTAATCCTTATGTGTTTGGACTGTGGAACAAAGACTTCAAAAGGAACAGCAAAAAGGTAGTTCCAGTTCCAGAAGCTGGGCACAATCAGTGGCTGAATCACTGGACAGGACTGACTTCCCTGTGACTCTCAAAGCACTTTCCAGATAACATTTGCTCTGAACAAAGGTCTGTGTGTGTGTTTGTGTCTGCTGTGTCCCAGTTCACTCCAGTTAAAGGTGCCATTCAGATGTTTTTGTCACTATTTTATGAAGGTGCCAGATTGTCTGGGGAGTGCCTCTGTGGCAAGCGTAACAGAATCCCTTGTTAGTTATTATACATGATATCTCCTTTCATTTTTTCAGATGACTACACAGAAACAAAGAAGAGGAGAGTGTCTTAATCATTTTTCATGAACAGGCCATTTCTAATCTCATGGCAGAGCAGATAGTTATTTTGTATGGGGGTTTTGTTGTTGTTGTTTTGGGTTTTTTTTCCCCTCATCTGTAACATTCTATTACAAATAACTAAGAACTTGCTAATTAGCACTTACTGCTTTCTCCCAGTAGAGTGTATACTGCAAAGCAGAACAGAATATTGTTCAGCACTGCAGTTTTTCATCTGCCAGTGTATATGTGGCTAGAACATTTCTTGCTATGTTGAGAATTTACCAAAAAGAATGGTAAATGAACACTATGGTTGGAAAATATTTCAAAATTAGGACCTTTGCAAAATTAAGTCTCCCTGTCAAATTGCTATTATTATTCTTTATGTACATGCAATTTTTAAGTATGTGATCACAAACCATATTTCACCCATGTACCACTGAGCCTCTACATTTTCAGAAACTGCAATTCAGATCAGCTGCATCAACCTCCAAGTTTAACAACATTTTAAATATATCCTAAAATCTCTTCTACTGCCTAGGATGCCTGGAAATGCAGCATAGCATGGTTATGCCTTCTCCGACTACATGAGGTGGGAGAAA
Source organism: Actenoides lindsayi (assembly GCA_025331215.1). NCBI lineage: Eukaryota > Metazoa > Chordata > Aves > Coraciiformes > Alcedinidae > Actenoides > Actenoides lindsayi. The sequence continues at coordinate 14,020 of WTSP01020097.1, forward strand.
CTGCAAGTGGAGAAGTGGCACAGTTACCTGCTCCTCTGAGGACCTCTGTTATTGCAGGCAGGTGTCTTAAACCCCTCTTCAGCTTTTTCATGGCCATAGTAATTGCAGGATTGAGCCCATTGCAGCTAATAAAATGCTGTGCATTGAACAGTAAGAAGCAATAACAAGTAACATTAACTAATAGAGCATATAATTTACAAAGAGTGTTGAGTGATAAAACATTAATGAAAATTAGAAGAAAATTATGAAGCTGGTGAAGGATTTGGTGATCCTTGAGGACTAAGCCAGAAAGCAGCATGATCCTGCACTGTATGACTACCCAAAGAGGTTTTTTTTTGTCCCTGACCTTTTCTTTCTCCACCCCAGCATTTTGCCTGAGTGGATTCTCAGGAGGGTATAACATCATTCAGGGCCTCAGTTTTCAGCTGATCTGCTGTCCATTACATGCTGCTGTGTGTAGGGTCAGGGGAAACTAAATGTTCACACTATGGCTGGCAGGCTGAAGCAGCAGTAGGTTTACCTGGTGGAACAGCTCTCCAGCATGTGCATTGCCTCACTACCAGTATCCACCTCCAGTATGGTGCTGTGCTGGTCTGTGGAGAGCTCTTTCGTGTAGGGGGGGGGACATTGTCAAAGGGTAGCTCAAGTACTATATTTCTACCAGTACACTAGATCCTGCCTGCTAGAGGTAGGAACTCTGAAATCTGCTGGATTTCAGAAGATAATAAAGACAAGAGGACGGGGTGACATCACGCTAGGGCCACATGAATAGGCAAGGATACAGAAGAGCCTGACTGAACCAGACTGGAATTTGCAGGGACCTACTGCAATCAACTGAACCAGACTGGGCTTGCTTCTGCTTCCTCATTATTCCAGGGAAGCCACTGGGCTGGCCAGGGTCCTGCCTCAAGTTCCACTCGGTGTCAGAGGTCAGTGCTAGGAGTGCTTATGAAAGGGAATATATTTCTCTTGTTATAGCTTAGGTTTTTGTCCTGGATGGAAAGATATAAGCCTACCCTGTAAGAAACACATATATGTGGATATGTCTGGAAAACCATGAGGAGAAATGTGTTCACCTTCCCTCAATGCCCCAGGCTGAGCCAATGCTACTCTGTCACACCAGACCCTAATTGGAGCTCCTTAGGTGTAAGTCTGCATAACATATTTAAAATGGGATTCTAACAGTTTTCTGTTGCTGATGGCAGTCCCTGTGGATTCTGTGATGGAGTTTATTTTCACTAATATGGTAGAGAAACATGATCCTGTTTTTGCTTTTTTCATCATGTTATTGACATTTGTAAATTATAGTAAGATAATGCACACCTGATATAATGCAAAAGTCAACTTTATATCACCTCATTATTGTGTAAACACAAGAACATATGCACATGCATATATATATTGTATGTATACACACCCACTGACTTTTCACACCAGGGGTTACATCTTCAAACTCTGGCTTCCATTTTCTATGTCTTTCCCTGGTCAAATTGAAACTTCAAGTCTGCATCTAATTTTTGTCTTTACATTAAGCAATGATCCTTCTACACAGCCCCACCAATTTCACATGAAGGTAGCAGCCCACCTCTGTGTCACCACTTACACACAGTTTAAGATCTTCAACATGTAAATGATGGTGTAATCAGGCATTAAGATGCACGAACTGTTTAAACTGTCTGGCAGTTAAAAGTTGCTCCCTTTTCATTCGCTGTGCGAGTACAAATATAGAGGCCTGTTTTAACATTAGCTTGCAGATTAGGCTTTGTTTCATGAAAGTCAAAGAAAAAACTGAATTTCCTGCCCTGCTAAAAAACAAGAAAGCAAAGAAACAAACAAAAAGCAGGTGGGATGCCTTCATTAAAGAAAGCCACTAAAATTAATCAATGATCAAAAAGGGAGGTGCTGCCAACCAAGTTTTTAACATGTAATTTTCTAGTCTCTGAATACATTGTAAGATCCTTCCTTTGTGAAACAGAAATTGAATGCTTAGTGGTGACATACATCATCCTCCCAGACAATAAGCAGCATGTGGTTTCACAAGCTGGGGGTCACACCAGCTTGTAGTAATTGGATGTCAATTATTTTCCTTGGAAACAATGACTACTGGCAGCATTTAAGTCCCAGGCTTCTAGGAGAGCCTAGTATGCTACCTTGTGAAGATAGCAATGGTCCTGCCTGTTGCTACAGGAGATAATGTGTCTGTCTAATGCAATGGCAACATACTTCTTTTCATCTGCTGCACGTCTAACCTTCTTGGTTTGATTGACGATGTTGTGTGAGTGAAGGTGCCAGGATTACTGAATCATTCCTGATTAATGGTGATATCATCAGCAGCAATTTTTTAGGCTTAAAGTATTGGTTAGTGCTTGGTACTGAAAGGAAGTACATTACAGAGGTAGAACCACAGAATGCAAATCTGACTCAACTAAGCCAGAGATTTATTGGCATTTCTGAGACATGTAAGATATGAAGTCACTATTTATGAAGTGAAGAAAAAAAATATGTTTTAAAGCCAGTTTCAAATGCTTTTTTATAGTGATTTGTTATCTCTGTATTCTAAAATTTAATTTAGCTGCTTTGCTGTATTTTTTCAAAAGCTTATGTTTATGGAAAAGTTAGAATATTTTATTTCCTTCCTTAATTATTTCCATCATGAAAGAAATTTTTATATCTGTAATTATTCTAGTTAATGAAAATGTCTGGTGACTAAAATATTGAGAAGAAAGTGCTCTGGACCATAGGTAATCTGAGTTCAATTTTAATTTAAAGTTTAAAATTATGCCACTATTGAAATCTCACTGGGAAGCATTTAAATACCCACTAAAAATTACCTAGTTTCTTTATTTCAGATAGAAAACTCTTAAATGTTGGTAATGCATTCTCCAGCACCCTTTATGTGTTTAAACAGGAAAATATCTGTTTTTTTCTCTTTCACATCCATACATAAAGGAGAAGGGAATCTCCCATATCACCTGGGGTAATGTAACAAGTATGAGGAGAAAAGGGACCAAACATGGAAAATCTGGCAAGGTAAGTTCAATCTGCGTGTTTTTTTCACATTGTAACCAGCCCCAGTATAATCACAAGCATTACAGTGATGTAAAACTGGTAAGAGCAAAGAATCCAGCTGATAAATTCAAGACAGTGTCTTTCATCTTGCTTTCAGAGGAGCTTTCAGAAGGCACACAACAGCCTTTGAAAACTGCCTTGGAAAAGACAGTGGTAAAACAGATGTTAAAGATTAGTTAAGAGTTTCTGCAGTCACTGAACCACAACGTAATTTGATTTTGTTTCTCTTTTGATAAGAGCAGCATTTCTGGAGCATATTTGTGTACAATAAGCACACATCTCTCTTTCTTTTTCCCTTAATGCAAATAATCTCTCGGGAAGAAAACTTCCAATGTTAATTAGGCTTGTTTTCAGTAAACTTTTGTGCTAGATAGAAGGTTATGGTTAAATATTCTTTTATATTCGTGATTGGTTTTTAATGGATTGTGTCCATGTTTTCTCTCACTCCTTTCAGAGCTGTCAAAGTGAGGATTAACTGTTGGTGGAAATATGCAGTATTTTTGTTTTGTAAATCTGTTAATATTCCTCACCACCCATGTGTTCATATTAATGCAGTTTTCAGTAAGTTCATAATGGGGGCAATCCCAACATCTCCTAATCACTTTCTATCACCTGAGATGTACGTGTTTTGCAGCCAAATTAGAGAGATGTGCTGCTGTGCTTCAGGTGAGTATAAATCCCATGGAGTTTGGGGGTTTTATGATGCACTTTCTACTTTGCTTTAAGCAAGCTTTTGTAATGCCTGGGTAAATGTAGACAGGAACAGCATCATTTTTCTCTAGAGCAGGCATACTAACTGTGAAAGCTATGAGCACACGGATTTCTGTATTTCCTGGTCAGAGCCTCCATACTTGAGGAAAGGTTTCCATTGTAAATATGTAAATATCTCCACTTTCCCAATATGATTACAGTGACATTTCCATACGGGGCAAACAGAATGAATTAAATTGGTGGTATTTGTATCAGTGGACTGTGCTGTGCTCAGCAGTGAATTGACTGGAGGATCACTAGGTAGTTAAACTTTTACTTGCCTATGAGAGAATATCTGTGAAAAAAGAAAATTGATTCTGGTGCCTTAGTTGTTTTGTGTGTGTATCGGTTAAGTAGGACCTTAAACTACATTAATGAGCAATTGCTGAGAAGAGATGATCAGGGTAAGGGAAATGGTAGGAAAAATCCTTCTTATTTCTTGTCAGGAGTTCAGTCCCAGGATCAGACTTGAATTTAGGGAATGCTCTAAAAACTGGTGTCTGAACACAGTATTGCATTATATGCTTAGAAATAATTTAATATAAACAAAGAGTGAAAAATATATTTGTACCTATTTGATAAACTTTAACTCACTAAATATGCCATTTACTATGTTAATTTTATTATAATCTCTATGTTATCAGGACAGTACTTCTTTAAGAAACAGGCAAAAGGAGATAGAAGCACTTGGCTTTACATGTTTATGAAGTTAGCTTTAATAGAGCTAGAAAGAGACATTGGTTTGTTTTTTTTTTTCCTTCCATCAGAAATCTTAAAACACTATTTTGGTCTGAGATAAACTTCCCTTGAACTCTGGGCAAAATCTTAAGGCGTGTTATTTTGCCAAATCCAGTACACCTACAGTTCTACTTACAGCCTGCAAAATCAAATAGTTTTTTCATGCAGATCCCAATGTTCAGAACTCCTACAGGAAGGGATGTTCTCCTCCCTCACAGAGGCCTGAACAAGCTTCCAGGTAAAAGTAATTTTGTTTTACAAGCCGACGCTTTTTTTTTCACCTCTGTTAATTCTAATGATGTCTTAGAAACATGAAGAGATGGATTTTTATCCTTTTCTATATAATATTTATACATCCTCATTTATTTTAATCTTGTTCTTATGCCTGATATCATTACTAGAATCCTTTGATAAGAGTACACATTTATTAAGCTTGCTCTCTAATTCTAAGGAATGCTCTGCTTCTTTTCATGTATTCAAACAGGGCAACAAACAAAATAACTTGCAAAAGTTTACAGTAAATTCTACCAAATTCATGACAAGCAATTTTCAAACTACTTGAAGAACAAATATGCAAGTTTTAGATCTGCAAATTACACACACAAATTTCAGATTCACATCTGTTCACTACGAGTAAAGCTACTTATAGGTAAAAAATAGGCCTTTAATCACAGGAGTAAACCAACTGAATCACGGGTTATCTATTTTGCACTCATAAATGCATAGCCACAGCATGGAAAATGATCTTACTCAAACACTTCTCTTAAGATTATAGTACTTGACTACGTTTATTTACATCTAGAAAAAAACCCCTATTTTAAAACTCTAATAACATGGTAGTAATAGATATTAAACTTTAAGAGTACTCATAAAGACTGTTACAGGGTAAAGTTTTGAAATAGCCAGCATGTAAAGAACAAAAGAGCAACATTTTCCCATAATCCTAAAAAGGTGAGGCCTTCTTTCCTTTTCTTCCTCTTCTCCCTTTCCCTTTCCTTTTCTTCTTCTTCTCCCTTTCCTTTTCCTCCCCTCCTCTTCTCCCTTTCCTCATAGCTTCCCCCAAGAATATATAAATTCTTTTCCCAAGGGCATATGACTTGTTAGTATAAAGAACTATAAGTAAGTAATTCTGGGTCAGGAAAGACTATTATCTACTTTATGACAGTAGCTGATAGCAGTCCTCAAGCAAAGTATATAAAATATACAGTAATGCTTACCCATCCTCCAGCACTCTGTGGTTTAGAAGCTTTTTAAGCCACGGATATTATCTTTTTGTTTATAACTAAATAGTTTTTGCTCCATTAATGTGTTTAATTGTTTTTTGTATCTATTTATAGTTTGGCATTAACTACTTCCTTTTGCTACAGGGCTCTTCCACAGTCTATCTGCAGCGTGGAATAAGTATTCTCGTTTTAAAGCTGCTTAATGTTGTCTTTGCATTAACTTTAGTGCTTTCATTATCAGAAATATTGCATAATCACTCCATTTCTGCACACCTTCTATGATTATATAGTTTTTTCCCCTTCATTGTTTCCTTGCAAAGTTGAAGTCTATTTTTCTACATCCTATTTCAACCTGATCTTTCTTTGTGAAAAGGCAACTCTTTCTTCTGTAGCCTTTTTGAGTGGTGAGGACCAGACCGAGGTCTCGCTACTCGGCACTCAAGATGCAGGCCTAGCAGAGATTTGTACAGTTGTGTAATGATCCATAGTGTTTAATTCTCTATTCTATTCTCAATAATTCCTAAATTTTTGACCATTTTTTTTTTTGTATTAACACTGTTCACAATGATTCTCAGATGTCTTCTCTGTGAAAATAGGTAGCTTAGAGCATGTGATCCACCACATATGTTTAGGGCTATTTTTCATCATTTGAGTTACTTTGAATTTATCATTCTTGAATATCATCTGCCATTTCATCACTTGGTCTCTTGATACCACAGTGTTCTCTGTAGCTCTTCAGAGCCAGCTGTTTTTGTTATACACAGTAATTTTTAATCACCAGGAAACTTTGTCATCTCACTAATTACCGCCTTCTACATACTATTTTTCTGTATGGAGAACACCAAAAGTCCAGGCACAAATCCCTGTGAGATGTGCCTGAAAACTGACTGTTTATTTACCTCTTTCTTCCCAGGTCATTTAGCTGACTATTAGTGCACAAAATCTTAAGAACCTTTACTGTGTGATTTTGCCCAAAGTTTTTCAGTAACACAGGATGTAGTTTTAAATACCTAGGTACAACTCATATTGAGTGAAAATTGACTCATTATAGTTGTGTATGACAAAGGGAAATGATTTATGTTGCTGCCTATCTAAAATCTAAATATGTCTAAAAGAACACAATAAGTACACATTTTTTCTCAGCCAATGGGATCTGATGAGATGTTGTAGTCCTGATTGCCTGTGTCCTTGAGAATGCTTTAGCCAGGAAAACAAACTCTCTTCTTGACAAGGCAAAGGTTAAATTCTCAATATTTTTGTCGTTTGTTTGTTTGTTCTGTTCTTTCTTTTGATGTCTTTTACACTTTTCTGTGATCTGGCATTGACCCATTTATAGAAACCAAAAATCCTGCTTGAAATGCAGAATCCAGAAGGATGACGGAATTATTATTCTGGATTTATTCATTCTTCTAGTGATGCTGCTGACAGTAGTCGCATAGAAGTGGCTCTACTGTCCTTTGGATCCCCCAACAATAACAAAATGTGGTTCTTGTTATAGGGCAATCATGGTTAATCTTCTATACAGCACAAGTGGTCTTATTCCTTCACATTGCATCTGTTCATTACTTATTGCTTGCCCTGTGTTTATCTGCATTCTAATTTGTGTTTAATAAGAAAGGTTCTCCCATTTCCCCCAAAGGCATATAATTGAAGTGAAGGTGACCAGCAGGTGGTTTGCATAAAATTTCATTAGCCTCTTAGATTGTGTTTGACACCTTTATGAAAGAGTGCTTCATTACCATGCAAATGGCCATTGGCCCTGTTTCCAAGCTAATCGCCATATAACATAACATACATAGCACAATGTTATATTCTCCAAGATTTATATGATTAATTCAGCCAATTTCAGAGTTACAATGACACACTTTAATAACTGCAAGTATCTCATACAAGCCCTATCGTATTGTGCCATTTAGGGTATCCAGTACTATTTAGATAAGAGTAGAACTGAGCAAAACGTGTGTGGTGATACTCTTATCATTTGAGATAAAGAAAATAATGATTTCTTTCCAGCTTTGAGATGACACTAAGGCAACTTGGTACAAGAACTGGTATAAATTTCACTTCTTTATCTCTCATGATTATGAATAAATGAAAGTCTTCTTGCTTACAGGTTTGTAACTGGCTAATACTCACAATTTCCAAGAAGCACATTTTTCAAAATATTTTCAAATCAGTAAAAAAAATCAATGAATTTTTTTAATATTAATTGTATTCTTCTCGTATTGTTTACATATCAGATTTTGATCTTTAGTTTTACTATTATTTCTAATGTGCACATTAAGTAATAGAAAATTGCACATGTCATCACCACAGACTGGTCACGTATTTTCAGTGCATGTATAGTTTGGATCTTCTCATGTAGAATTCAATTTTTCTGGATGCTGCTCTGAACATAGCTTGTATTCAATGAATTTCAAGTAATACAAGTTACATATATAAGGAAATACTGCAAAAGTAGAGTGATTCTTATTGAAATCCTTTCCTTTTGGGAGTAGTTATTTAGAGAAAGATTATTTGAAGGTAATGAGACTGCAGTTTTGTTTTAGTAACTGCCATCTACATATAGCAAAGCATGGGAATTTGCATGTTTTTATGACTTTTTTTTTTTACCCAAGTAATTAAAGTCTAACATTCTAAGAATTTGGAACTTCAGGGAGCTAATACTAAAGCTATTGGATGTTTCAACCCAATTTAGCAAGTACTGAAAACTGGTGCTGAAGTTGTATGTAGGCCAAAAAGCCACAATAATATCCTATGTAGTGGACTGAGAAGTTGTAGTTCTTTTCCACGAATATGTAGCAATGAAAATATTTCATCTCTTTAGAAATTACTTTTTTAATCAATAAACCCCAATATTTGGTTTTTATTGTAATGTGTAACACGTATGCATTTTAATGTAGCTTATTGTTAACATTTATGTTAACGATTCAAGGGGACAACTGGTGTACTTTCAGCTCGTCTGCTTCCCCGAAAGAGCTGCCATCCGTGTACTGGCCTGGTAGAGGTGAAGGTCCTGATGGAGAAAAAGGTGACTGGCAGTTGATGGTGCCAAAAGGCTTCCAGTCATCTGATTGCCACAGATCCTGAGATTATTGCCTGTAGGGCTGTTCCTTTAGGCCCTCCCATAGATCCTTCCTTGAGGTTGCAGCTGATCCACACCTTACTATCTCAGGTCCCCTTGAGGTCTCTGCCCTTCTGAGGTACCAAATAGACACACAGTCACCACATGCACAAACTCATTTCTTCCTGAAGGAAAGCACAGGTTCTCCAAATAGTTGCCCTGGTTTATAATATCATATTAGGATTCTCTTAGTCCTCTCTATGTATAGCTGGAGCTCTAATGTTAGATAATGATGCCATTAAACCAGCATCCTCAGGAAGGGCCTGTGTAAAAAATGGGAATGCTCTGAAAAGTGTCACTCAGCAGAGTAGATAACTGTGTCTTTCATCTCTTGCCTATTGTCAGAACAGTATGATGATGATCGCATGATCATAGTCCTTGTCTGATGACTGGGAACTGAATTAAATTCATTAATTTCTACATGATTATTACTCTTTTTCTTTCCTTTTCAACTACATCCAAGCTGGATGGAGCTCTGAGCAACCTGCTGTAGTGGGAGGTGTCCCTGCCCATGGCAGGGGGGTTGGAACTGGATGATCTTTAAGATCCCTTCCAACCCTGACGATTCTGTGATTCTGCATCAATGTAAAGTGAAACTCAGACTTACACTTCTTTGGAAAGGGGACTCTTTCAGCAGATTCATAACTGCAGGTCCTCCTCCTGGCTTGTTGGGCCAGAAGGGTTTGAAGTGAGAGCAGCAGACTACTAGCATTAAACTAATTGCAAAATTTCAGTGTTAGCAACACTGTGAATGCTATTCAATTAGGTAGTTGACAATGTTGCTGTCATAACAATGGTTGCTGCTACTACTGCTACTACAGTATCTGACTTTAACAAGCAGTGTCATCTTTAATGAAATTGAGAAGTTGTTATGATAAGAAATGAAATTATGTGACTTAAAGGACCATGTCTTATTCTGACATATGACTTACTCAATTAGTAGCATAAATCTTACTGCAAATCATGAAATACAAGCATTGAAAGCAGTACAGGGAAAAGATTTAGGCTTCTGAATCGTGTAGCAGCTTAAATAATATACATAATATCTCAAGACTTTTTTAATTAAGTTTTAGTATTTGTGCCTTTGAGGTGTTTGCTTACTGTAATAATGAAGACTTGTTAGTCAGTGTGGAACAAATACAATAAAGAATACGAAAATGACCTGTTCCATGGAACTTCACAAATCATTATCCTTACTTCACAATTTATCAGACAGACTCTCAACCCTTTCTTTTTTTATTTTCCTGAAGAATCACAACATTGGCGTGTTTGTGGTCAAGAAGGCAGGACAGTTTCAAAATTCCACACTTTGCATCATAAAGCTCCATCTATTCGCCTTCTGCTCTTTTATTAAGAAAGAAAATGATTTAAGGCATTTCTGCTGATACAATAGGTAATACAGAATAGGGACAGTGGCTTTTCCTATAAACTAATCTGAGGCCATTTCAAATTATCATACATTATGACTAAGTCTTTAAATTCCATGAAGAGATGAATGGACAATCACTGACAATCTCTGAACATCTGTTCTGCACTCCAACATCTTCACCTTTTGAACAGTAATAAGATAGGGTACAGTGCTGGGTGGTTTTTAGTCAAAGACATTGTTTGGCGTATTTCCATTACTTTGGTATTCTACTATTGATTTGTGCTATGTGCTACAGTATAATTTACAAACTATATGGTAGAGTGTGTTAAATGCATGGTGTAATTTGTACAGTGGAGTTGCACAACAAAAAAGAAAAGCATGTGAAACAGTGAATCTGTATTGCAAACTAACTGCAGAAGATAAAAAGCTGACTGGAGCACTTGTATAACAATTCAGATGCCAGCTGGAAGTCTAAAATCACACCTCTGTTGTAAGTACTAGTAGATCCTGATAGTAACTACAGCATGCTAATTAAATAGTAAATCAATGAGAGCAACATTGCTCCCTCCCAGCTTGTTTCTCTAGCCTCAGCTTTCTTGCTTTGGTTGAGCTTCAGGAAATCTCTTCACCTTAGAGAAGCAATCTCACATAAGTACTGCTCGAACATCACTGACCAAATCAAGCACAATATATAACCCCTATCTAGCACTTTTCTCAAGAAAAAAAGCTGTCAGTGACATCTCTTACTGCAGCTTTTGGTTTGGCATTTCTTTGGAAGGGCTTCATAGTGAAGCTCTTAGTTGGTCAATTTACACAGGTGATACGGCAAGAATCAGTACTGCTCCTAGGACCGGACTGTCAGGCTAACGATCCACGTATGAATGCAAGGTTACATTTTATGGTTTTCCCTAATGTTTACTTAAACTCTGTTTCCACCAATATCCATTCCAGCAAGGTTATTAGTTAGAATAGTAACGAAGGTCCAGATGAGGCTTGTGTGAAGCCACCATAATTGATTTCAAGATGTGTTTGCAGATGTTTGAGAGCAGGAATCAATTGGTTTCACCAAAATTGTAAGAATAATGTAAATTACATTTCTACACATTATTCATAGCATTCATTCTCTTGATTTCCCTGCGGAAGCATCATGAAGTATAGATGATGGCAGAATGGTTTTAGCCTAACTTCTTTCTTCTCGAGAACCTTGGGAACACAGTATTCCCACAGTTGGGAGCATGACAAAAAAAAATGTGTTTCATGTGTGCTTAACTAATCTGGAAAAGCCAAGGTCCCATTTCCCTTCAGAACCAACATAAAGAATCTTAAGTGGGTGTGTGTGAGGGGAAAAATCCCTCAGTACTGAACTTCTGTAGCAGAGGATTCTGATAAGAAGTTTTAGTACCGTCCAGGATCAGTGCAGCTGTGCACAAACCTCAAAGTTCTAGAAAAATGCTGCAATGTGGCCTTTGATATCTTTCTGTGTTATGATTAATTTAATATATTAATTAAGCATTTCCATATTTATAATTGAGTGGTTATGCATGGGTAATTATCACATTACTACTTAAATACCATAAATAGCTTCCCTCACTGGAGATTTTTTGTTCTTTTTTGTTTTTCAAATGCCTTGTCTATATATAATATTATTGAGGAAACATAAACAGTAAGATAAATATTTGTCATAATTTTAATTTAAATGTAATATTCTTTTATATGTTTAAGTTTGTATTTATTTAATAATGATGAATAGCCTTTATTATCTGACAAATAACAGGCAGTAGTAGTCATGGCTGATGACTGAATCCAATTTAATCCTAAATTGCTTTAAGATTTACAGAAAAAGTTGCAACTTTAGAAGTTAGTTGACTAAATTTATAAAATCTATGTTGTATCACATTTTCTATCACAGCAGTATCTTAATCCATCCTGTATTTCCTAGGCTGCATTCCTCTTGTGCTAGGTTGCAGATTCACATCCAGCGATAGGGCTGCATAAGCAAATATCCACCCTATTGACAGGCACTTTTTCCTACCATCAAGCCTCCTTCTCTGATGCTACCCATATATATGGTGAACTGGGGAATCGATCCAGCTGTGAGGAGGTCAAGTATTTTTTGCAGAGATAATTTAGGATAAATTAGTTCATCAATCCAATCCATTCTGTGGCTACACGAACATTTGTGTTGTTACTGAGCAGAGCTCCTGGAGGAGAAAAATCCTGGAGGATGAGGATGGGCTGGAGCACCTTACAGCACAGTTGCTCCTAAAGGGTCACAGCTTCAACATTCAGGACTCACATTCAACTGTAGCATATCTGGGATATAAAAGTAGCTCATTCTAAGGCCAGTTTTCATCATTGTGTTGTGTACATAAATTTTTTCAAGAAGTTGTTATATTAACTTTCTGTATTTACTGAAAGCTAACACCTTTCTCTCCCAAATAAGAAACTTGTAGCTGCAAATCTCACAGGCCCAAGAGGTACCTGCCTTTCTTACATTTATTTATGAACCACCTTGTGCCCTGATCTTGCCTCTGGAACTGCTAGCGTGGACTTCTTTGCCTGTCACTTAAATCAGTAGAGCTTCACAGAAGCCCAAAGGGCCATGCCAGTAAATGAAGATGAGAAGAGCTTTAAGCAAGACAGAGTTAGAGCAGTAAAAATACTGTCATAGTTAGCTTCAGCATCTTTACTTTCAACTACTGAAAGTTCTTTCAAATGTTTCATGCTCTTTAAAGAGAATTCTTGTTAATTCTTCTCTTAATTTTCTGCTGAAACCGAAGATGATAATTTTAATGCATAGGTCTTTCTATTCTATCTTCTGACAAAACAGTTGAATAGCCACTTTGAACACTGGACTTGTATTTCTGGAATGAATGTTTTGGAACTCCCTTAATTTGTCCCATTCTAGTTTTGGAAGAAGTGCAGATGAAGTCTTGTGGGTACCTGCTTTGCTGAGAAATATCTAGTTTGCAGTCTTTACTCGTTAGCATTCACCTTGTCCATACTGCCTACCAAGAGCTCCAGGTCAGTATGCTGGTTTTGAGCAAATCTGAATACCAGCTTGCCCCGGTAATGGCTACTGTTAGCAGTAGACTTCGGCTCACCGCTCTGGTGCCATCCCAGTGCAGAATCAAAGCAATAGCTCTAGAAAGCTGAATTAGAGCTGGTCGTTGAAGCAGAACCCATTTCCCATTCTCTTTAGGTTATTCCTGCAAGTGATATCCTTCAGAGGCAGTGCTCTCGGGAAGAAAAGCAGTTACTGCTCTTGTGTCTCGGTTACGTATTTGTAAAACTACTCAGGCAGCAGCAGTTGAATATTTCAGCATGTCTAGTCCTACTCCATGGATATAGAAAAAAACCCAATCCACTGACTGAAAGGTGCTACATTTCTTCAAGAGATACTAGTGCAGATTTCCGAGATCATTTTCTAACAAGGAGTGAAAGTGCAGCAGTTGTGTTTGAAACCACTTGCACATCTGGCAACAGCGTATTCAAGCTCCTTGTTTAACCCACATCCTTTGCATTGCAGTTGTTCAGAGGATCAGGGTGCATTTTTTTCATTGAAAAATAATTTCCTTGCAGATATGCAGAGCGCAGGCTGAATAAATCAACTAGAAGCACCCAGAAATATACAGACATAAAATGTGCACATTAATTGATATGTTCAGAAGCTGCCTCTGAAATTGCAGACTAAGGTTTTCACACTAAGCAATGATAACAGTAAGTACATCATCTTATCTTCCAAAAGCTGAACCAAAAGAGCTAAGGGTAAAAAAGTTTTAACTTATTAGTAAAAGTCAGCTATATAGAGTCAGGAGATACAACTTTTCTAATGCATTTTATATTAGATACATATTTTATGAACATAGAAGAAAAATGGTGGGGGGGACCCAAGGTCCTCTCTGATGCTAAGTAGAGCTTTAGAACTAACACTCATATATGGGATAATTATTAAAGGCAGAATTTTTCTCTAGACACAATCAGTGTAGATTGTAGTTTATGGTAGATATCTGCACATTTTTATTAAACATTTCCTCAGTACACGGTGAAATGATGTTACAGGGAGAGAATGCTATAATAGTCTAGCAGATTACCATCTTGTGTGTAGATCTCAATATTAGCAGCACTTCTAATATACGCTGCAAAATACTGGCTGTTTTGCAGGTAACTTGAGGACCAGTAACTTGCTAACCTGAGTCTTTGGAGTTTGTTAATCATGGAGCTCTTTAAATTGCTTTTTGTTGGCAGGGGAAATAAGCTTAGAAGGGTTGAGGTGCTTATGCCTTTTGAATTCTGCAGGCTGTGTATGAGAGCTCGTGGCTGTAGCAGAGATTGGTGCATTTACTCTTCACAGCAGGTTGCAGTGCAGGGGTCCCCAGGCTCGCAGAAGATGTTTAATCTCCAGAGCTGGCAGATATATAAATGCATAGTTGCCTGTGATTGCTCAGAGCTAATAAGACCTGCTAACTTGTATAACTTGTTCTGTATAAAGATATGAGTAATCACCTTAGAAGATGAGAGGCAAAGTCTCCATGAGAAATAGTAACAAATGTGCTGTACAGTATTCACTCACTGGAGCTATCAGAAAGCTACTCCTATGGCTATGTTCATGTACGGATTCAATTCTGTGAACAGTTCTTTGGCTGGTTCCAAAAGGGCAGAGCTCTGCTATGTGCTTCAGCAGAGAGGTGCAAAGAAGAGCAGTGGTGTTGTGCAGGAAATTATTGATAATTTCCTGACTACTTTGCCCTTTTTAAAAATGAAACATGGTATGTATGCAGGTATGGTTTTGGTCCAAAGGCACACTGTGATTTAACTAAAGAACTTGCAGCATAGTGTGAAGACCTCTATGTCTGGAAAAGATTGTTCCTCTTTAGTGCAAATATAAAGATTAACTCAAACAAACAAAAAACCAGTCTCCATTTCAGACTTAGGAGCTGTTGCCCTTGTCCTGTATGTCTGTGTCCTAAATGGATGTGCCAATGACATTATGATAACTAGCAGTCAAAATTTAAAGGCATGAGCATAAGGAATATGTTACACCACTACGCAAAGACTACGCTCACACATTATGAAAGTTTTTTAATTACTATTTATTATTATTCCAAAGTTTGACAGCTGAGCTTCAATATCTCATATGATTTGCTTCCTGGTTGTGTAGAGGACCTTTCTTCTCTTACCTGTCACATTTCAAAAGAATTAGTGGTTTCAGTGTCTGTGTTTGAACTGATAATCATCCCTTCAGTGTATGACAAATGGTTTATGGAAACTGTCATGGCTTAGGTTCAGTTTTGAGGTCTGTCTGATAACAGACTTTACAATTATTAAGAGTTTTGACTTAACTGATCTGGGATACTAGTTCTTTATTTTTGTGTTGAACATTTGTGTGGTTACATCATTTTCTATTCTTTAGCCCCTTTCCAAATCCCTTTACATTCCATGCGAATACCTGAAAAACAAAGAGCAAAGGGAATTTTGGAGTTGTATACACATAAAATGATAAATACATGGTTTGTGTGTCTCAAGAAAACTTAAAAAGTCCCTGAAGAAGTCAACTCCTCTCTTGGAATGTAACAAACCTGTATTTCATTATCATACCAGTTAGTTTTGGCACAAGTTAAAGCTATTTCAAAAATTTAGAGCAGAGAAAAAAAAAAAATCTCGTGTTCCCTGCTAAAAGAACAGACTGTTTGCTGAAAGAGTTGAGGATACTCTGTTTGGTCTGAACTACCTAATGCCTGAGCATGGTTGTTACCTCTTCAAGTGCTCCTCTCTTCTCCTCACCCAGCATCTCACAGATCTAAATTAAACAGAGTAGGGAGATAAAATTAGCATTTTAATTATGCATACATTTAAGAGTAAAAGTAAAGAAATAAATATATAAAGCTTCAGACATATCTTTTAAGAGAGAGATCCTTGGAGTTTACTGAATCAAAGTGCTGATAACTCCATACTGAAATGCATAATTCAGCCCCATGGAATACATTTATACAGCAAAGATGCATTTTATATGCGTGTATAAATATATATCTATCCCTCTGGGTAGCTACACTTCATCCTTCTTTGCATTCACAAAAACCTCTCAAGGAGACAAGATTGGACATAGAAGTTTTAATTCTGAGGAACTGGTTACAAGAACTAGAATCTAATAATTTAAATATGTAAAATCAAAACAAATAATACAATATCCCTGATTCCTTTCTCTTCCTGTCCTCCCTTTCTCTGGTTTTCTATAGCACTGTTGGCCTTGCGTCATTATTAAATGTCTTGTTTGTAACTAGACTGCAGTGTTTGAAAACAACTCCAAAAAAATGACGTCAAATTCATTTGGGCATTTTATTAACCAAAAATAATCTTCCAAAACTCTTTGTATTGACAGTTACCCTATATTTAATCTAAACTTAATCTGATCTCACAGGGATTTACAGCAGAATTTTGCTAGAAATTTAGCAGAATTAATCTTATCCTACAGTTGCCTGTATCTGCCATTCAATACTTTCTATTCTTTATGATTCAAAAAGTTAAATTTCAGTATTTCTGGGGTTTGTAGTTTGTTGTTTGGTTAGTTAGTTAGCTTTTTTTTTTTCCCTTCAACTTCAGAATTCCTCTTCCATGCCTTAATTGTTAGGTAATTTATAAGAAATGTTTTGTTATCACATAGTATTTTTTTATATTTTTTTAATGGATGAATGTTTAGCATCGTAGGGAACAGAAAATGCTTTTTAATGACATGCTACAGTTTTCCTCCATCTCTAGAATTTCCACTGCTCATTTACACTACACGCCTGGTAACTTTTTCAACTTACCTGAAGGGTACTTCTGTTGAGTAGAGGCACTCCAAGGCAAAATCAATCTTCCTAATGGCGGAGAGAATTGTGCCACCTCAGTTGGTATTATAGGTTATTTAGCATAAACATATGTGTTCCCATTAAGGACCATCCACAGTCAACTAAAATGAGTCACTTGTGTAAGAAGTTTTGTTTATAAATCTGAGACTAATTTCCCTAGTCTATTCTGTGTGTGCCATGTGGTATAAAAATGTTCAAATGTCAGTGTGCAGCCTCCTAATACATTTTACTGAGTGCAAAATGTAAAGTCATTATGCAGTGTATTTCTCAGCAGAATTATAAATAAATAGAACATGAAAAATAAAATCAGTTCTAGGTGAAGACCGTCACTACTTATCTCTCAGTTAAAAATGTAAATATTTCTCCAGTAACTACAACCCACTGACACGGTGGTTTTATGTAGATATACATACACAGTTAATGCAGATTATATTAATTATGTGGACAGATAATGACCTGATGGTTAAAAGATTCCATTCCCACTGGCTTTTATAGCTGACTCTGTTCCCCACACACACGACTGTACTGTGGCTGCCCTCGGCTGAAAGAAGGGTCTTTTCAGCCTTGCACAGCACAGAGAGACAGCCAGCCAGGGTTTTAGCATCCTTGGGGGTGCCCTCTTTCAAGCTGGAGTCTCCTTCGTCTGTACTATTCACCAGAGTTCTGCATTTCACAAAATGTTTAGTTTATATTTCTGCTGCCTCTTAGGTGCTAAAATTGATGAAAATTTCAGCCTTCCCAAGCCTGCCTCGGTCTCTTACGGTAGTCAGTGTGTCCACCCAGTGAGGCCTTGCCACCTCAGGACTCTGCCTGGCTCTCTGATGGCAGTCAGTGTCCACCCAGTGAGGCCTGTGCCACCTCAGGACTCTGCCTGGCTCCGTGTACGAGCAGCAGGGATAGCACAGGATTGGTATCACCATTGGTAGCATAGGGCTGGGGTTTTGGCAGCAGTGCCTGTAGGCTCTGGAAGGAGTTTTCTTCCAGCTTTTCAACTGACCATTTGCTACTTGTATTTCTAGTGAGGGAGAGGGAGGATTCCCCATTGCAGGTCTAGGCTGTTACTTGATAAAATTTAGTGCATTTGGGCTGTTGAGCATCTACTAGCAGAACAGTCTGGACTTGGACAGGTACAGCAGGGACTGGAGAGTGTCTGCCATCAGTCTCAGTGGTAGCTGGCATAGGGGCTGTACCATTTGTGTATGCTGCTGGCTGGCACAATAGGCTGTGTTTGACCAGCGTTGGCTGGTAAATTTGGATCTCTTGGTGTCTGTGGTTACAGTGCTCATGGGCACTATCAGACCGCAGGCTCCAGATGAAAGCAGCGCACAAAAGCTAAACCACTGGGAGAGGGACTAAAAAATAATCTTGCCTCTGCTGTGGGTATATGTGTGTCACCTTCTCTAGCAGGTCTCATGTGGAAGAATTTTCAAGGGCAGAAACCTGTAGCTTTTGTGACAGCAGAGGCAGTGTGGAAAATGATACCGTCTAAGGGTGCTGCTTGTGCTGGAGAGCTTTTGATGGCATTGAAGCCAGCCTGCCTTGCAGATAAACCAGGGTTATGTACTCAAACTGAAAGTTGATGACATGTAAACCTTACAAACCTGCTTCCTAGGATAAGAGTGGACAGCCCAGGAAAACTCCTGCCTGTTCCATCCCTGGGTGTGGGCACACCCATGAAGCCCATGGGGCTGCACAGGGTGGCACAGTGGACCAGTCATAAGGATCAGGTGGAGCAGCTATCTGGCTTTCATGGCACTGCTGAGTGATCCTGAAGACCCAGACTGACCAGCCAGAAGGTAACTTGGCCTCTATGTGCTGATAAAGGTATTGTAAGAGCATAAGAAAAGCCAGTGGAATTCCTCTCTATTGAGCAAATATTTCTGACATCTGGCTAAATCATGTCCTACACAGACAATGACATCCTTACATTCCATCAGCAACCATAGTTTAAATGGTTATAGGAGTTCCCACTATTTCTGTAATCCACATAGAACTTTATATGACAGAATTTGTTATCAGGCTGGAAAAGAGGAGCCTTACATAAAGACAGTACACAGCAGACTGAAGCTGTTAATGGCAGCTGTCAGGGTTATGCAGTCATTCAAAAAAGGAAGTGTTTAAATTAGGGTTGTGATTTTGTGGTACGCTTTATGAGACATTTTTTACCTACATGGTCACACTAATTTTTTTTCCCAAATTATGCTTGCATCAGTGAATAAACAGCACCAGGGCTTTTCTACAGCTGAAGCAGGATTGTATCTTCACGCCGTGTGTTTCCGGCAGTGGCACACAAAGTACTGTAAGGCCGTGGGGTTAAAGACTCTATGAATCATTTGTTGAATAGGCATCTTCTATTATGACATTTTCTAACTTTCTAGGATTAAATTAAAAGTTCTTAATGTACTCATAAAGTAGCTTTTTCTATGCACTTATTTCCTACTTTAGCTCTTTTTTTGTTTGATTTTCTTTATGTAGTCGGAATGAATTTAGTTTGCCTAATTAAAATATATACAAGCCTATATCATCTTTATAAATGGAGAAATTTCAGTTTAAACGTGCAATAATTAAAAGAAAATGGAACCGAGTAATTAAAATAGTGACAGCTCTGTATTTTAAAATGTTGGGATGCAGTTGTTTGGTTATAGAGAACAAGGAAAGAAAGCTGGAAAGATGCCAATAAAGGCATACTTACTGAGAATGTTCATTTTATCTCAAAGATCAAAGGAACCCATGATCTTCAGCAAAATTCAGATTGAAAGTGTTCAAATTATAATGCACATTGCAGATGAGAAGCAAAGTAATTGTTTAGCAATTTGTGGGAAGGTGGAGAGCTTTTATAAGATAGCAAATGAAGACATAAAGTACCCCAAGCACATGTTTATAGTCTGTCGGAGGTTGTGTCATGAGAAGTGGAATGGTACTGGATACATTCTTCAACTGAAACCATATTCGTATCAAAAATCAGGATGTAGCATTGCATAATTGGCACAACTGGGGACATCTAATCTTACTAATGTCACCATAATTGGTACAGACTATAAAAACAAAGGGATAAGGAACACAATTAGTATAATGAGTTAGACTGTTCAACCCTGACTCTTGGCAAGCACTTATCCAAATATTTCCACTGTGCACTCTCTCAGAAATAATTAATGTAGAATGATATGCCTTCTTTCTTAACAGAATAGCTTGACCATTTCTAATATTTATTCCACAGGTTAGTCAAGAATGTCCCCACGTAGAAGGGAGGGTCACAGTGTTTCCATCTGCTCCCCTTCTGTCCTGCGTGAAACTGGAATGAGAAAGTGTTGTACAGGGGTCAATACACTTCTTTAGTATTGGTGGAGATAAGAAAAAAGATTTAAAATCATCCTAAAACATACAAAGCAGGGGGGGAAAGCAATCCTCCTGCACCTGTGCTGAAAAAGAAGGTTTAAACTAAATCCAGGGCTCTACCTCAGCAAATGTAAATGGAATGTTTCTGTTGACTCTGAGGATTTTTCCTACTTAGGCCAAAAGTTAATTTGTCATCAACGCACCACTCAAAGGTTTGATCTCCAACTGTTGCATGAAGAAATGGAGTTTAAGGATTAAATTTATTTTCCCTTTACATTGATTTGTGGGTAGTCCTGCAATTCTGAAGGACTTGGGGTTGTCTCATAACAGCATGAGCTTCTTTATATTACAGGGCTTAATATTACATCCCTAAAAGTTCAGAGAGGAGTTGAATGACTGAACCTTAACAGTGGCTACTGTCCTCACAGTAGGAATACACATATTATTCATGAAGTGCTCTCACCAGATAGTAATTTTGTCTGTGGTTTGTTTTAAATGAGCTGTTTAAAATTCTGTAATTAATTCAGTGTACACAGCACAAATGACAGATGGTTATGATAAAGGAACTTAATGCCTCGTGGAAGCAAGTCAAACCACAATCAGTAACAGATGTTTTCTCCCAAACCAGATTTTGAGTGTGTGTGTGTGTGTACATACTACATATATATATATGTATACACTTGAATATGGATTTATATATGTGTGTTTATGTATATGTCTGTCTGTATCCATAAATGTTACTTGAACACTTCCCCCATACAGGGCAAGAGTTGAGATGCTTTTTAGTGCAATAATGACCACATTTATTCCTGTAGTTGGACAAAAGAATTCTATCCAGGACAATTCCTTCGTTTCCTCTTAAATTTTAGGAAACATTTACACAGATATCAATTTTGGTGATCTCCTGGTTTAGGGGACTGATAACAAATGCTCTCTGTTAAACATCCCCCCTCTGCCTCCAAAAGGGGACGAGAGAGGGAATAAGTGAGAGAGACTTATTAATTACATAAGGAAACTTAAACATCTTTAATGAAGATGAAAATAGTATTAATAAAAATGGAATATATACAAATATATACAAACCTGCTATTGAACCCAACCCCCCCCCAATGGCAATTACATCCCTGTCACCACTGATGCTGTGAGGCAGGCACTGGGAAAGTCCCAGACTGGGCCCAGTGGCAGACGGAAGCTGTGTTTAGGAGCTGGATTCTGGTACCAGATTCAGCAACACACAGATGAGGATTGAAGGCAGAATGGACAGAGTCCTCCTCAGATGCTGTAAGAAGAAACTGTTAGGGGATCTGAACCAAGCCGGGCAAAAGAACAAAGCAAAGTGAGCCCCTCCTGATCCCTCAGCTTTATCCCCAGTATGCCATCTATGGGCTGGGATCCCTCATTGGTCAGTTTAGGGTCCCCTGTCCTGTCCACTTCTTCCTGCAGGTGCAGCCTTTACCTTCTGCACCCCCCAGCGTGGTGCACAAGATCCAGCAGTGGCCTTGGTCTGCACCCCAATCCTGGTACTAACTCTAACCATGGGGTCTCATCACTGCCAGAAGCAGCCCCGGTCTGTGCAAACGCTGCTGACTTCAGACAGTGCAGGGAGTTACAACAGACTGAGCTGAGAAGTAAAATCACTGAACAGAACTAGTTCTGTTCTCACTCAAACCAGGACATTCCAGCCCTTATTCCATACCATTTATGTCATACTCATCACTAGGTTATCATTTCTTTCTGCAGAAAAGTTCCTTGAGTTCATGATTGTAGTTCTCCATCTCTTGTAACAGTGTCTCAGGGTAAGAAGGACGGAATTCATCCCAGTTTGTGCCCAGGGGTTGCAGGTTCACCTCAGGAGGTTATTGGAAGCCTGCTGCTGTCATCACCACAATGTTATCCTGAAAGACACACACTGAACACTCTTAATGGTATGCGATTAATATACAGCTTTGAATCGAGTATTCTCACCCAGAGTTACATTTCCTTGAGGCACACATTGCACTTCACCACCTTTCATCATCACCCACCAAGTACTTCCAGGTCCTTGAGTGAAAACAACCCCACAAATGGGTTTGTCTTTGCCTGAAGCAGGAAATCCCCACACAGATTTCCCCAACAGATTCCTTTCGTACACCACAGGGACTTTATCCCCTTCTACTGTATGCAAAGGGTCTGACTGAGCAGGGCCGGCTCGATCTATAGATCCTCTGGTGTTGACTAACCAGGTGGCTTGGGCTAAATACTTGTCCCAGTTTTTAAAGGTCCCATCCCTCATGGCCTTCAGAGTTGATTTTAACAACCCACTGCATGGTTCAATTTTCCCAGAGGCTGGTGCACAACAGGGGATGTGATACATGGACTCGATACCGTGCTCTTTGGCCCCATTGTCTCAACCTCCTTTGTATGCTGCCAATACCACTTTTTCCGTTGGCCTTAGAGCCTTTGTATCCTCAACTCCAAAATCCTAGGGGTGGAGCTCGAGTTTCCCCTGGTGCTTTCTACCAGAGTCTCCAGGTAGGACCATCATTCCCAGCTGCAGTTTAAGAGCACATTTTTAATGTCTGACTGGCCCAATTCCTGGCTTTCAGCTCAGGCAGGACTCACTGCTGCCTATGAAGATCTCTTCATCCACATACATTGACATTGAATATTTGTGCCGTTGGAGAGAAGAAAACAGAAATTAACTAAATCCGAAGAGCTCACTTGAGCTACAGGTTGAACTCAAACTTCTAGTTATTACAAAAAAATAAATCTATGGGAAGCACTTAATCAAAAATTCTTTTGAGGTTCACAACACTCAATTTAAAAAAAAACTCCTTAAAAGTAATTTTCAAATACGCGACTTAAAAAAATTGCATCTGAGTAAGGGTCTTAAGTTATTTGGATGACAGACATATTTATTTTATTTATTTATTGCAGAAAAAATCCCGAACTCTTACTTCATAGAGTAAGAACTATTTGTCAGTATCCCTATATCGCTACCGTGCTGTATTTGAATGGTTTCCCTGCTTTTAGGTTTCCCTGATCTTGGACTTGATCATTCCTGGGATACAGTAGGTAATCAAACCCTCAAGGAACTGAGGAGGGTTAACTGAGTCTCAAGTTATTTAGCATCCTAAGACAAGAAGCTTGCTTTGATGGAGAGATAGTGTGCAAGAGAACCGTGTGGTTACAAAGTCAATACTTTATTCAGGACCTTGGATACATAGAAGCAAGTTTGCACATGCACTAACTCCATCTGCAGTAAACTAACAGGAATTGTGGCCCAACTTTGAAGAGAAATTTAATGGTAACACTCAAAATCAAGGGCTGCAAAATCACAGAATTATTGCTATAAATCAGTGGATGAAGTGGGATGCTGAATAGTGAGAGCTCATTGTCTCTGAGCTTGCATAACCAGCTCCTTCTGGCTCTCAGCCTAATCATCAGACCAAACATTATGCTGTTTCGTGATGTGTATCCTATTTGGATTTCTAGCTTAGTTTTGTCATGCAAAAGATGCTGCGGGGCTTGAAGTAATCTCAGCGAAATGAATAACTTATTTGAAAGTGAATGGAATGGAGACCTGTTTTGGAAACGTTAAAGATTTCAGAAGGCTACATTAAAGTATCCACACAAAGGGTTGTCCCAATTGTACTAGAGCTCTTACAAGCATGCAGTCCCTCCAGATGGAATCTATTAGAGTCAAGGAGATTTGAATCAGAGATATAATCATTCTTCTAGAGAGTTTCTGTTGTAAACAGACAATGCTGACAAAAGTAACGGTAACCCAGATATGTGAATACACATGAATAAATCTCACAGATGTTAAATGATGACACTGGATTAGAACTCAAGTCCTGACTCCAAAAGTATTTGTAAGTGTGCAGTTTTATAGGTTGAAATCATTGTAAAACACATACTCTGATTCTGTACTGTACTTTGTACAGGCTGAGTCCCAATTTAAAAAACAAAACCAAATCACATTGTAACATTGTATAGGAAAAAGTGACACTGGCACCACAAAAAAAGAAGCATCATCAATTAAAAATTATCATATTTGAAAGTGTTAAACTGTCAATCATCTAGTGCTTCACTTACATAATTTGATGCAAATCTACTCCTTACTTTGTCATCTTATTCTTAACCATTTTAAAATTATTTTAAGTTATCATTTCAAACTACTGCTACTACTGCTATTACTGCTTCTACCACTAATAATCTATATTTTCTGATCACAGTCTTGTGTACAGTATTTTTTGCTATCAGGATGATTATTGTCCTCTGAAATAGTATCCTTCATTGAGACAATGGATTGCTTTGTTTGGTTAATAGGGGTTTCTCCTTGTTTAATAACTTTGCAAACTATGTCCTATATGATTATTTAATATGTAATTTCAAAATGGTGCCAATCATCTATCACAAGTGTGACATTCTGATATGGCATTAGAATACAGAGAAAGTGAATGGAATTTTATCAAAAAAATATTCCTGGGAATGTTTATTTCTCTCTCTCTGTGAATTTTGGGGTTTGCCCACTTCAGAATCTTTTCATCCTTCATAGACATTAAGTTGGAGACTGCAATAAAGTTTAAAAAATAAAAACCAGAGCATATAAAATGAAGAACCTAAGAAATCAGAGAGCAAGAAATTTTTTCTTTGGAGGTTTAAGAACCTCTTACCAAGATTTTCTTCCTTTCTCATTATATGCTATTTCTAAGAATGCTAGAAGTAGGAAATGCATCAGTATATATTTGCAGAGTATCCTCTAGAATTTACCCTCCCGAACAGGAAAACCTATCTTGAAGAAAAAGAATTTTAGAACTCCTGGATGGCCAGTCCTCCTTTCCTTTGAATTGTTATTATCTAAATTTTAAATAAGTCTCTAAATGATAAAGCTCACATTCTGGGTTTTTACTTAAATGACTTTTAATAAAATTTCTTCAGCTAAGGCATAATCATTTAAGAAGTCTGAAAATACCTTCTGTCCTGAGATTTATGTCAAAATGAAAACATTATCTATATAGCCCAAGAAGGCTCAAATTCATTTTGCTTTATCAATAATATAATTGAGCAAACGGATGAGAGTTCGTACTAGGAAATCCACATATTATATAAGTATGTAAGTGTACATATCCTGACCTCTATATGTGTATATATAAAGTATGGATATATATCTGTGTGCATACATATGTAACTGAGCTCTTTAAAATGTAATGAGCAGACAGACATTGTCCTTGATAGTCAGTTGCTCAAGAGAAAATTTCCATGAAAAGAAACTGCAAACTTGGACATTGGTAGTAGCATACTAGAGATTAATTTGAATTTTAAATTTTAAACATGAATCCAGTGGGCCTTTACTTGACAGAATATTTCACTTCTAGTGGAAGCCCTTTAACTTGGGCAGAAAGATGAGGATGGTGTCATAAATTCACATGTAGTTATGATAGGTATTGTATAAGCTGGGGGAAAAAGGAGGTTCATTACCAGTTATGGTTTGTACTCCGGTACAAACTTAAATCCCACCGGTGTTTAAAGGTAAAAGCACATCACAGTGCCACAGGCTGATCAAAGTTTGGAACCCTTGAAACTACCACGCTGCTCAAAATGCTTTTGCAGAGACTATGAGAGACCAAGAGAGCACAAAACAAGGTCTGTGAAATGCAAACGCAGTATTGGCAGCCTGGAAAATAGAGCCAACGTTATTCTCGCTGGTGGAATGTCCCTCATACAACGTGTTCTCTCATTTGGTTCCTAGGCTTTTTCACAGTTTGACATTTCTTACAGTACATAATCCTTGCGACAAGATTCAGTGCTTACAGTACAATAACAAGCAGCAGCAAAGCTTTTCTACATATTCCTCCAAGTTATTTTCCCTAGCATGTGATCAGACTTTGAAAAATGTGTTGTTTTGTAGCTGGTTTTGTCATGTAAGCCTCTGCATTTAGAAATAGCTGTGTGAGCAGCAGGAGAATTTGTTCTCTGGCTCGGTCTCTGATTAGATTCAACTCTTGAGGCAGAGTTTCTCTGGATGTTACTGCGTGGGCTGAGATTTCTGAAGGAAGAGATTACCAGTTGTGACGATCTGTTCCAGAACTGGTACATGTGTTGACAAAACAAATGACACTGATTGTTTATCTGAGCTTCCTGCCACTGAAACCACTATAGCTGGCGAACTGGAGCCAGAATACAATACGGTTATAAGAAAAAAGAAGCCAGAATTTAGTTTATCTAGAAATGCATTTATCATACAGTCAGAAGATAATATTCAACATCAAGCAAATAGATTAAAAAGGTTATATATAAATATATATATATAACATAACTAAATATATATATATAAAACATAACTAAATGACTAGAAATCTTCCATCAATGGTAGTTCAGGAATTTGCAATATCAAGAAATAAGCTCTAATTAAAACAAAACAAAACAAAAAGAAAAAAAAACCAAACAACCCACACAAAAAAAACACACACATGAAAAAAAAATCCAAACAACCAAAACGCAGAAACAACCAAAACAAACCAAGCCTAACCAACAACAAAAAAATAACAAAATAGCAAAAATCAAGCAGACACACCTCCCTGCCCCCAAAACCCAAACCCAAAACAAACAAACACATCCACTGAACTGATAGCTGCTTAATTCTGGAAGCCTCTGTCTAACAAACTTACTAACAATCATTTCTGTAGAGTTAGAAACAGCATCTTCATCATTAACAGGACAGTAGCTTAAGCTTCTGCCACTTGGTGTTGAAACCCCCTCCTGCCAAATCCAAACCCCTAATCTCAAACAGCCAGAAGAACATTTCAATCTAACAAATGTGTTGAAACATCAGGGGATGCAAGTCAACAACATGCCAGATAAAGCCCGAAGTTTGGCAATGAAGGGCTTTTATTTTGAGAAATTTGAAGGGTACACATGATGCAAAATAAAGCATGTTTCTTTTAACAGCATGTACATATGGTGGGGTATTTACTCGTGTAAAGGATTTTAGCTTAAATTCCATTGCACTCCAACTGTCTCACGAAAGAACAATAATTTAAAAAGCCCCACTCCCTGCTGGTTTTATTGCTATGTGTCTATGAGAAGCACAGTGTGCATATTGTTAGTAGTTTCTTTTAACAACATTAAAGTCTTATGAAAAGTAATAATAAGGCAAACCTGTGATATTCTCTGTCCTTAACAAAATGCCAGGTAAATCTCTTACCTCCTTACCCTCTCCCCGCAGCTTCTGATGAGAACATGCCCTGTTTTCTCAAGTTGAGAAGCATTACTCAGAAGAAAAAGAAACCCAAAAACAAATACTTACTCTCATCTCAGCCCCTAAAAATCTGTAAACCTCATAATCTCTCATGATTTGCAGCAAAGGTATAATTGAGGCAAAATTTCAGCTCTTTGCCTTTTTTTTTTTTTTTGTGGGGGGGGGAAGGAAGTGAAATCTGAAAAGCACAATGTTTGCTATGAATGCAATGCCAACCTGACAGGCTACACAGCTAACCATCGGTCCCAGCCCTGGCACTAAGCTGTGTGCTCCTTGGATATGTTGAGAGAATCTATCTTCCATTTACTGGAGTTAGATAGCTTAGATGCAAGCCAGAGCATCTAAAAATATGAGGCTGAATGCTACAAAAAGTCAAGGGAGACAGGTAGCTGCTGCCTGAGGGTGATTCATAGTTGAACTCAAATGGTATTCACAATCTACAGAGGATTAAAAGAGGAACTGTGCAAAATAAGCTCTACTCGCCTGATAGAGATGGAGGCTCCACTGTCTTCCTGTTCCAGCTGTTAAGCCTCTATTCTGTATTAGACAAATTCTACACAAACAGCTCAGGTTCTCAGGGCAACAAGGCTCACCTTCAGTCACACAGAAACATGCTGACTGTGGCAGGCACTCAGATACTGCTAGAGCAGGAAAAACATCACAGCTGAAAGACAGTTCAATCATCTGCTCTTAACCACCTTTCCACTCGTAGCTGTGGAAGACAACAAGGGGCATTCATGATGATGACCTCCCAGGCCAGACAGAAAGTAGCTGCTAAATGTTCTCAGGCTGAAATTATCATTGTTTTGCTCCTGTTTCAGAGAAGCCAACACCTGTAGAGCTGCCATGCTGGTTTGGTTCTAACTGCTTGCTGATCCAGGACGTCGTGAAAGCAGCAGCAGTAGTCCTCTGAACAAAGTTTAGCTCCAATATACAACATAAAGTGTATGTACATAAATGCTTTATAAGATATAAAAATATAAAGCACAGCTTTCCTGCCCCAAAGTTTATCCTCAAATAAAGTGAGTTTGCATCAACCTGCAAACTAGAGCTTTACATCCCAAGTAGATCTGCCACTTTGTATCTACTCCAGTTAGAAGACAAATGATGCTCCAAGGTCAAAGCCTGTATGTCCTAATTGAGTAATGAAAATTTAGAATTCAGACAATAAAGAATGTAACTAGATCTTATTAATGGAGTCCCTTGACATATATTTGTATAATCTTGGTTTGGTTTTTGATTTGTTTTTTTCCTGAGTAGGTATTAGTTAAGTGACTGTCCAGTCACTTAATTGTGCACTAGATGAGTTCTTCCTTTTGTGAGATACTGCTTTTAATAAATAGTAGATGAGATGGTAAAAAAAAATAAATTACTACTGTCATGCTAGTAATTCATTAGCGTGCTCATTTCTATTGTTGTATTTTGGGAGCAGCTGTTGGAATTTTTCTGACATAGAACTGAAGTTCAGAATGAGCCTCTGCCAGCTACAGCTATATCCCAGGGCGATGAGATGAGCTGTTGAAAACCAGTTAGCAGAATACAGGCAATATTTCTATTGAAAAAGCTTGTTTAATGGATATTTATTCTTTCACAACTTGCTTCCATTATTAAGATATTTTTCTTTAAAAAAGATTAATTTTAGATAATCTATAAGCCTAACAGTTTCCAAAAGGGAACCCACAAAAATATCTGGTTAAATGTAGATCAACTTCGCTTTCTTTTTTTTTTTTTTCTTACTTTTTATTTCTCTATTTTTTTTTTCATTTTTCTTTCTTTTTGTCTGTTTTCCTAGGTTCAGATAAGACATATAAAAGTGGGACCTTCAGTGACAGAATAATAATTCTTTATCAATTCCTGACTTCTTTTTTGACCTTTGTGTTTCTTTTAGAAAGCAATCCAGCTGTCATTAGAGACTGCTGCTGAAAAAGAAGGCAACAACATTGTTAATAAGTTGTTCAAATTATTTCCTTGAAAATGTTATTTTATACCTAGCCTGAATCTCACTAGCTGGGCCATATTCACAGAATCACAGACCTCTAGAGACACTCAGCTTTCACAGAGCTGAGAATTCCTTTAAGAGTACTCATACTCTGAATATCATTTGTTTCATCACCTACTTTTACATGTCCTGAATAGCTGCATATCACTTCTGTGCCATGGAAGTAGGTCCAGGCCTACAGGCATCCCATGCTCTTTCTCTTCCAGGGCCACGCAGTCACTGAGTAAATTACATTACAGTGTGAGCTTTTCTTCTTATAGATACATTCATTTGATACATCTTGGCGTAATAAGCATCAAAATCAAACCCAAGGAATATGCTATTGCATGATTCACTGGCTAACAGATGCACTATCCCCACCTACATCACACAAGGTACTCTCCAAATATGCCAAATAACGCTAGATTTCCTGGCCTTCTTCCCATTTCAAAGATAAAACATAGTTGGGACTTCTAATTCTTCTTAAAAAATAAACCATAAAGTTATTAAGAAGTAAAACACAGGCTCTTGTCATGAGCATTAGCAGTAGTATTGAGTCACCATTTGTATGAAAAATAGAATCTCAAAGCAAAGAAGCTGACTGAACAAAATATGATATTTTAATTTTCTTCTTGAGCTTCAGTGCTTGCTGTTATGTGACTCATTTTCTTAGTAAGAGCACAAAACTTAATTGGCTTTTACTTCTTTTTAATAGTATGTTCTTACATTCTGCTATTTAAATATCAACTTTTCTAGTATTTTTCAGTCATTTTGGAGGTCTAGAACTTTTCTTTCTACAAAAATAATTTGGAATATACAGAAAAATGAATTGGTGCACACAACTACTGTGCTTTACTACTACCCTGACCTTGTCTGAGTAGCTAGAAGCATGATACATCCCTGAAAACACATTGTTTAAAGGATTAATCTTGCCTCATCTACAGGCAGTTACATCTTAGGAAGGACAACTTGGAGTCCTAATTGACTCATTGATGGTGGTTCTCCAAAACCACCATGTCAATGTTCAGTGGCAGCCACAATAGTCAACCAAACATTGGACAGCAACAGGAAGACTACTGAGAGAAGGCATCTTCTCCATCCCGAGTACTGTGTGCTGTTCCAGTGCCTCTACTTCCAGAAAGCTGTAATAGGGTTAGTGGATGCACAGTGAAATGTAGATAAAATGGGTAAAGGGGTGGAGTACACACCCATGAAGAAGAGCTAAAATTCTGTCAAGCCTCAGTCTAGAGGGTGAGGATGTGATCAAGGTGTACAAATCACGGAGGCAGTGTATGAGAGGACTACAGAATTACTGCTTGCAGAATCCTGATACAATAACAGGCAGTCACTGCAATGAGTAGGAGTTTATATTAAATAATAACTTTCTTATGATCCTACATTTTTAAAGCTTTTTTTTTTTTTTTTTCCCCTGCATTCTTTTATCTTTGGAAGGTGTGATCTTGGGGGGGGAAAAAATAAAAAAAAAAAGAAAGACACCAAAATATCTGAGGACAAAATAAGATTCTATTAGAAGTCACTGGAATGAAAAGAAATAATTCTCCAGATACTTTAGTGATAGGGAGGAGTGTGAAAACGACAGAGCTTTAACAAGATCTAAGACTCAGAGATAATTGAGGACAGAAATGGCACAGACATAGCTGATTCTACCTCACGACAAAGGGACAGGATGAATGACCTCCTGAGGCTTTTTCCAGACCTGTTATTCTGTGATTGCCTAGATAATTACCTGATATAAATTAGGCCTCGTGTGTACCTCAGTCAGGTTCTTTCACTGCAATTTCACACCCAGGAACAATTTAGTAAATTGGTCATCGACAAACATAACAAAACTTCGACAGACTTACACAGTTTCACAGTAACAGCATATGTTGGATTAGTATATCACTATTAAAAACTATTTAACTCATCAAGGTATTATGATTAATTTTCACTAACAAGTAGGACCTTACTGTGTCTAGTTTAATATGCAGAGAAATCTGAAGATTCATCTGAAGTAACCAGGTAGCTGTTTTCTGCTAGTCCAGCAGAGGGAGATTTGAATTCCTTCCTTTTATTCTTCAAAGAGTTAATGAAACTGCCAAGGCCATGAGGTGTATAACCTGACATTAAAATGTCAGTACATATCCAGTTGTTGCTATAAACGTGAGAAAATCAGTATAGCACTTCCTAACATCAGTTAAAGAAAGAAAAACTAAAATTACATGGAAGTTACTGATTTGACACTTAAATTCTATATGCATGTGAATACAAGACAATTGCTTTTCTTCTGTTTGTTTTGGGGTTTTTTTTTTTGTTTTTTCCTTTGGTTTTAAGGAATCTTTTTTTCTGGATGAGAAAATGCATTCTCTACATCTGGCTGGCAGATCTCAAGCTGCTCAATGAAAGCTGAAATCATTTGTTGAATATATTTGACTCCTAACATACTTAGCAGTATTTTTCATGGATCCTTTTCAAATATTTCAGCAATGCATGTCTTGTTTGAATTTGCTGTGGAATGGCAGTGCCTGTTTTATCTTCTTTTCAAAAATCCATCTGATGGTTGGCAGATTCAGGAATGTGCAGAGGCAGAGAACATTATTCCATGGAATGGCAATGCAGCCACTACAAATTGTCTTCTTGTTCTAAATATGTGACAACATGAAAAAATAAAGAGTCTTCTTTCATATGATAAATACCATTAAATTGCATATTTGAGTATTGGTTTCCTTCTGTGATTTGTAATAATAAGCAATCAGCTACACAACAGAAAAAATGCAAACCCAGATACTCTAAACCAAATACACTCAATCTATATTTTCTAGGCTGCTTTAAAGGATAAAAATATATGTACATATATCTATACTGGATGGTCTTAGGGCTTGCTCAGACATTAGAGTGCATAGGTAGAGTTTTAGCCAGTTAAGAAATAGGTAGAAGAGGTACAGAGTTTTCACAGCCTACAAATGCTGTCTCTAATTTTGCAAGCATGTCAATAGCCCAGCTGAAACCACACATGAGACTATTCACACATGTAAAGCTACTTGCAAGCGTAAATATTCGTTCAAAGAGACAGGGAATAGCTCTAGGTAAGTATTCTTCATGTAAACAAACATGATAAGAATTGCCTGCTTTAGAAACCTTCTGTAAATAGCAAAGGATGCCTCCATTGCCAGCATCAGTAAACCTGTCCAGTGCTGAAGGATCTGTGTAAAGACAACACTGTGATTGCTCTTTTAACGTAATAGAGGCCACTGCTCATTTCATCAAATCAGATCTTTGACACTACCTTTTTTTTTTTAAAGTCCAGACAAGCTCAACACAGGAACATCACTATGAGAGGAAAGTGGTTTGCACTTTGCCTTTAGTAACCTAATAAAGATGAGATTCTAGTTGACAGTAAAATGTTGGTGTTTCCAGAAATCACCTCTTCATGTGAAAATACATTGCAGTGCAGTGATAGTCTAACCCTGCCTCTGCCTTTTCTTGTTTTTTAAGCTTTCTGACACATGGAACAACTTCCACAAGTTAATGAACGATTTTCTCTATGCCATATCATTGAAAATTCAGTGAAGACCCACATGGTAGGGCAAAATGTTGTGCTATGTAGCAAAACTGTTTTTTCTCACCACTGAGAAGGAAGAAATATGCATCTGTCTAGATTAGTCTGCATTATTTTTATCAGCACATATCAAAGGGCTGTTATCAAACCTGAATATCTTCCCTTCACCATCATTCATATCAATGAGGAAGAAAACATATGGGTTTTGAAACTGTCAGATCTCATAAACTAGTTTTCTCTCTGGAGAGCCACATGGAATAATTCCAAGACCAAATATGCCTCTTTTTAATTAGGTTAGGCCCCAGATATTATATTTCTATCATATTCTGTCAGAATGCTGGCTTCTGTGCCTGAATTTCTTTGTCACAAAAATATGTGTGTACCTTTGTGTACCCAGAACTGCCAGTGGGGACTGCTTTATCTGCAAGATGAGAGATAGCCTTCCGTGGGCCCCTGGTGAACGAATAATGCACTCTCCAATAGGCCATGTGCTCTTCCAAGAAGGCTCCCTAATATGAATGAGATGCTTTTGTCTCTAAGAATTTCTGGATATAGAGATTATGAAAGAAACAAGGTGATTCTGGGAGGAGTGTGGTGTGCCTTCCTTTCCTATATTTCAAATGCAAGAATGCTAAGGATATATTACAACTGAACCTTCAGTGACTTACTGCAGTTACATACCTCTGCAGCAGAAGTGGAGATGGTTATGGAAGAAATTCCTTAATTCAGGGCCTTGCTAAGCATTTTTGAAAGATGGTGATGCTGCTTTACATAAGAACACGAGAAATGCCCAGCTGGGTCCTGTCACTCTGGCCCATCATCCTGTTCCTGAGAGCAAATACCTAAGGCAGAGAAAAGGCAGGCTAAGCCTATGTGATACTCTGCCCTCATTCCCAGTCTCCAAAAATTTCAGTTTAGGTATCTTCCTGTGTCAGGTATGGTAGTATTTGATAATTCTCAGTAGATTCTTTGGCATATGTTTGTCCGGTTTCCTCTTGAAGCCACACCAAATTTTAGCATCCATAGCATCCTTTGGTGTAGAGTTCCACAGATCTCCTATCTGTTCAATCTGTATTTCATTGTTCATAATGAAATAAACAGATGCAGTATTAACTGCATCTCAGAATGTCTAAAATAAGAAAGGAAAATTAAAGAGGTTTTCTATCATCTTCACAAATGTCTAAACTAGCAATAGATGCATAACAGATGTAGCAGCCTGTTGAAGGAATTTTATTTTGCCTGTCTTGTAATCAAGAAAGTTGGTAAATGCTTCTACCACATCAGAGCTAACTTACAATCTTTAAGCAAAACAGTAGTATGTTCACTAACTCTCCAGATGACTCCTTTGGAAAGCCTTAAGGTGTCTGGGTTAAGCAGCATGTATGGAAAGCCTTACTTGAGGCAAATGCCTTACTTTGTATTAGTTGTTGGTATAAAAATGTACAGTCATTGAAGAATCTTCTGTGTTATTAACAGTAACCAGTTGGGCACAGAGAAATTAAGAGTCAGGCTTCACAGCAAAACTAGACTAAGTTGACTAAGCACAAAATGTACTGAAAGATTTACAGTCATCCTGAATATCTCCCCTTAGCATCATATGTAAAGCTGATACTGAAGGAAACTCATGAATTTATGCTGTGGAGCCTGTGGCATATCAACATGCTAAGTAGATTCTCTTTGTGCATGTGTATATGTGTGTGTATGTGATTAAGTAATAGCTGGCAGCAAGAGTTGGGCAGGAACGGACAAGTTAGATGTTGAGTAATGACTCACAGATAACTAGGTACTCCTGGAGGTCTTCCGGTTGTATTTATAGGTTTATAAGATTTTTGGCCCAAAGACACCATTAGGGCCTCTTGGGCAATGGAGGCCATGGAACTGCTCCAAGTAAATCTCACA
This sequence comes from Actenoides lindsayi, assembly GCA_025331215.1. NCBI lineage: Eukaryota > Metazoa > Chordata > Aves > Coraciiformes > Alcedinidae > Actenoides > Actenoides lindsayi. The sequence goes on from WTSP01020097.1 coordinate 49,156, forward strand.
GAAATGAAAGTAAATAATGTCTGAAAGGAAATGCTGTCTTTCAGAAAATACTCTGTCTTCAGACTGAAAGCTCACGTTGCAGAGAAGCCACACAGATCTTTGTAAAATATGTCAAGCGTTACCATTTTTTCCAATCTGAAATTTTTTTATCATCTACATCTAATTTTTGTCTTGTTACTTCTTTGCTAAATGACAGAACCTGTCACAGTCAAATATAGTCTTGATTTGAGACTGAGAATGAGGGAAAATAAATGGGTTTTTTTGGTTTAAAAGACAAGGAGTTTTTCTAAGCAAATATCCACCATTAAATATTACATAGAAAGGCTTTAGAAACTGTAAATGTGTCATGTTTGTGACTGTGATAGTAATGTGTAGAAGTGAGAAGGAGAAATGTTCATTTATCTCCTTCCAAAGTACTTGGTTTATGTACCTTATCATAATGTAAAATCTAACGCAGCCTACTTCACCATGACACACTGCCTGGAACTCATTCTACTACCAGGTGGAGGAACCTCCTCCCCTAACTACAGGATGATGAGTTCTGATCAAACTCATCTTCAGAAATTATTTTTTCACATCTCAAAGTAGGTAAGGGTAGGACTTGCCCATCTGCATTATCTCTGCATTGAAGGTTTCGGACAAGAGCATAAAAATCAGCTGTAAAGGTAAAAAAAACCTTGATTACTCTTGGAGAAAGGTTAAGTTATAAAACTTTCATTAGGATTGATTTTGGACTTTGCTGCTCTTTGAGTTAATTAATTAAAAGCAGAAACAGCTGAAAGATGCATATTAATATTAATACCCTATCAGAAAGAACTTCCTTCAGTCAACAGACGAGGATGAACCAGGAAGACCTTTCCTAAAATATATGACTTGGCCTTCAAACCCTTTCACAGCACCTCTTTTAACACTGCTAGCTGAGAAGAAAAGTGCTTTTCAGGCTCTCTCTGGCAGTATTGAACCTAGAGCAGCTACATAGTGATAATGGCCTCAACTTTGAGTGGCATGAAAATAGATGACCTCTGGTATCAGTTCATCATAATGAATACATGTGTAGTCTGAAATGACTCCCATCATATTTCACATCTGATTATATACATTGGAACTGAAACAGGCTCAGGGCAGCAATGTTTATGTAATCAAGCTCAGTGAATGGGGATATAATGCAGAACTGAATGCAGGCTATGTTGGCAGGCATCCTCAAGCCTCACCTATCTTCCTCTGTTCTTTCTTTTTAGGGAAATAGGAGATTGGAGGCCTTTCATTCACTCCTGACAGTATTTTGTTTCCACAGCTGATGAAATGCTGTGATTTTTACAGCTAAGATGATCTGAATCACAACAGGGAGCAATGGCATCCCCCCAGCAGAAAGCCCCGGCCTCTCTAAGCTCTGCACCCACCACGACTGATGCAGCTCCCCAGACAGAGCATTCTGCAGTGGGAACATGCCACTGCTCAGGTGGCAAGCTGCAGGGCATGCCCTGCCTTGCACCAGGATTGGAGGGCAGCAGTGAGCACACCCGTGGGACATGCACCCGGGGGGAGGAACTCCATCACTTAGTAACAGAGCTCTGGGAGGTGGGGAGGTTGAGGAGCATCAAGAAGTGTGAGAGAGACAGAGAGTGGAATCACTCTCTACCTTCACTGGAACTACCAAGTACTACATAATATTTTTTCCCTTAAGAATTCCCTTTGTTCCTGTAGTGCTAAGGTCTGTGTTTATCTGGACAGGAAATAAAGGGCAATTCGATCTAAAATTATTTTTTCAGTAAATTATTTCATTCACAATTTAGGATAAATTAAATTTTGACTTGACTGTAACTTTAATTTCGAATTCACTTACATTTATGCAATAGTTGTAGCTCTTTAGGTTCACAGTAGGAGTTCCACAGTAAATCAGAGAAAAAGAGACACAATTGTTTTATGGATTTATATTGCTTTCCTTATGCTAACATCACATTTTGTTTTTTAGCAATAAACATTATATACTTTCAACAAGGAAAGCGTATCCAAGGAAGACTGAGAGGTTCAGCTTGAGGCATTTTCAAAGTGTGCTTGCCTCATGAGAGATTTGAGGGAACAAGGAGATAAACAAAATGTCTCGAGGACCTGCAAAACACACAGATCTGTGGGAAAAGCAGCTTGTTAGAGCACACTGCCTGAAAGCCTCCTGGGTAGTAGCTCTTCCAGTATCACATCTCCCTCCGTCCAAAGGAATATAGGAGTGGCCACACGTCCTGCTGCTGCTTCTGCATAAGAGAAATAGATGAACGTGATTGCAGCTGAAGAGAGTAATTATCCTGCAGCATCAGGAGGAGAACCACAGTGCAGGCCATTCAGAGACATGGACACTTGGTGCACAGAGGGGCTGCCACAGAAGGTGGCTGTAGCACAGAGGAGAATGAGGCCCTGTCTCTACATCATACTCTGCTTTGCGCCTTCTTCATCCTCTCTCTGCTGCTTTCTCTGCCTCATTGCTCAGTGAAGAACAAAGCTGGAGATGATTAGCATGTACCAGCCTCAGTGGGCTTTTTCATGCCTTCTGAAGAATATGATTTTGTGTGAAGGATGATGTTTGTTTCATCTAAAGAACAAGATTTTAAACTTCTGGCACATACAAGTATTTGAATTAATCCTTTCTCAGCTGGACGAGGAAATGCTGTTTGATGTGTCATAGGCATATTCACTACAAGCCACTGCTCAAAGGAAAAGTTATTTCCTTGTCAGGCTTTTATATGTGTCCCAAGAGGTCACAGTTGTTCTGTGTACGTGTGTGAGTATGTCGTGTGCATGTGTTGAACCTCTTCAAAATACAAAAGCAGCCTAGTGATAGTGTCTTTATCATAATGTCGGCCTTAGGAATGACACTGGTGGCTTTGGAACACAGTGTTTTTGAGCACCATGCTGCATGAACAAATATCTGAGCTAAAAAAACTTCTTTACCCACATGTAGTGGCCATAAACAGTCCTTTGCTCTCAGCCTCTACATGTTCTCTCTTCTTTGTACGAAGTATGATTTAATCTTCCCTTCTCTTGTCAGATTACTGGTGTTTTCTCACTTCTTCTGACTCACAAGGTCTATTGGGCCACCTTTTGAAACAAGGATGAAACTTTTTATGTAACAATTCACCTCCCTTTAAAAATCACGTCCATAGCCTGATGCTAGGTGGCACTCTGCTGGTTGTGTGACTTCCACAAAGCAATCTGCTGTCTTGACAGCTATGAACTGATGTAACTCCACTGACATTAATGGAGTTGCTTCTGGTTTACACTTGACTAAGTAACAATTGACATAGACCTGATTTATTTAAAAGACATTTAAAACAGAACAGTTTATACCAGAGTCTACCAAATGCTAGTTCGAGTGATCAAACTGGGATTATTTCATTAATCTGTGAAATAATTTTAGACCACTATAACTAACCTTAGTGTGAAGTATCTCATTCCATAGAAGTGACTCAGTGACCTGAAGAATCAAAACTTGGCTGTATAATTCTGATTTATTAATTGTTCTCAGGAATGTAAGAGGAGCACATCCCTGACCAGCGTTAGATAGTATAACAGCATTAAAAACAGGGGAACTTTTTCGGTTAAACTAGGTAAGAAAGGGGTTCCATAAAAGAGTTTTCTGTTTTCTGTTGGACCCATGTGAGCACTCAAAATGTATAGAAGGATTTGTTGAGTTGCTTTTAAAAAAAATTCTGTAGTGTAAAGGTTTTTGGTATCAGGAAAAATGTCATTGCAATTCAGGCAAACAGAATTTTTCCAGAGCTTTCTTATAGAGGCTACCTCTACAGAGTGCAAAATATAAACTGTTTTGCTCATCCAGAACTCAGAAGTATAGAATAATGAAAAACAGGGATTTTTTTTTTTTAAGATAACTAAATATTGTGATGCTTGATATAAAGTTTGGCTTTGATTCAGGCTAACTAAAGGAAATGAAAATGCCTCCCAAATGAGAAGCAAATGAGGGGAAATGAAAGAGTAGGAAATCAGACTCAATTTTCTTCTGTAGGAACTGATACAGAGATAGAATTAGAGATAACCACAGCAACAGTGAAAATTTATCAGAACATTTCCTTGCATTCTCTGTAACTCTGAAAATCCCCAGACTGCATTAAGGTTTCAAATCAGACAATGCCCGTGAAGGTTAGAGATTTCTGGGAAAATATCTCTGTACAGTGGAGTGACATTAAGAAGTGATATAACAAAGACAAGCTGATGCTGCATGTTCCAATTACCAAGAGCTGCTATCAGGACTTTTTGCAAAGCTCTTAGATTTCTTGATAAATAAGAGAGACACAGTGCTATGTGTTATTGTTATGGTTAATGACATTGATTTCTTGGCATGACAGCCAGGGAGATACAAAGACAGACTGAACTATATGCAATGTCTGCTTTTTTTAGTGATAGCATTTTGAACTATTCCAGTCTTTTTATAGACAGAATCAAATGCAAGAGTCTCTGAATTATCTGTATCTTTTAACCAAAGTGTAATTTCAAAAAGAGATGGGAACTTCTGTTTGGAAGAGTTAGTGTGGTTAAAGAAAAATTTCTTTACTGCTTGAATTTTTAACTCTATTTTACATGTATAAATCAGGATGGTATTCTGACATGAAAATTCTTTCAACTGTCAAAAAAATGGCAGAAAATTTCTGCCTACTGCCCAAATAAAGCATATTCTTTGTTGACTGGAATCAGTGATGTTTTGGTCAGTTTAAAGGTTCTGATATGATCTCAGTGCTGCTTAGGACAGTTTTGTATGCACTGACTTCAATATGTCAGCCAAAATGACATCTGCCAATTAATGGCAGTCAAATAAAATGTTGAAAAACTTACCAGAAAGTGAATGTCAGTGTAAAGCTTTTCAGCTTCACCAGGGGAATTTTCTTTTTCTTTAGCTGTTCCCTTTTCTTCCATTTGCTTTGTTTCTGTCTATGCATTAAGTGCCCTGAATGCTGCTTGGACTTGTTCAGCTATGTGTTTGTTACTGTCTTTTGACTTCTGAAGAAAGGATATTAAGATGGGCACTATAGAAATAAATAAAATAGGATTCTAGACAGCTACATCCAAAAATCCTCTTATGGATTATGGATTCTTATTTCCTAAACACAATAGCTGAGATTCTATACTGCCTGCTTCTGAAAAAAAAAAGAAAAATCTTCACAGCCTTGAGGAAGAAAAGAGAGCTAGGGTGATGTTAAGCTTGTCTTACTCTTTCCTCTGAGTTCGATATTGGTCCTGCTAGTATTTCAAAAGGCCTGAGGAGACAAGTAGCCTTTCTGTCTGACTGGCAGAAAGTAGCACTGTGTGGTCTCTCTGCTGTCCCACATAACCTGGTCTTGGTTTCACTCAGCTGTTCTTACTCTTAGCAGGTTGCTAAGATGAGGATTTCTTTGCCTTGGTTCCTATGCTAAAATTAGCTTGTACAAAACAAACTGGAGCATTAGAGAACACACAGAACATGTAGTCCTTCTGACAAAAAAAAAAAAAAGGAAACATGGGGTAAATTTGTGTGTTTTTTTTTTAAAGAGGACTGTTTGATGATGCATTTGTATTAATAAAATATTTGTGTCCTCTGTTCTCAATTTATTTAGGGTCTACAGACCTTTAAGAGTTCCTTGATGCTTTTTTTTTTTTTTTAATATAGTCCTTCTGCACAGTCTAATTTGAGTCAACAAACCCAAAACTTCGGCCCACCCACCAGATAAAAGCTTAAACAAATAAACAGACCCTATAATATGAACTGAAGGAAGCAGGTGCAGTCAAACTGCAGAAAAGTAGATTATAGTGATGAAGGTTCTCCAGTGATATAAAATTTCAGCTGAAATAAATAAATATGGGAGCTGTGAGTCTGAGAATTCCAGTTTATTCTGCCTGTCAGTGTGGAGAACAAACGAGAGAGAGAGAGAGAACTAAGAAATGAAAAAGTAAGACCATAAATGGCAAAATGTTCCCCCAAGTTCCAACTTGAAATGAATTCCCTGTGAAATATGAACAGAGCATGTACCACTCATGAAAAGGAAAAAAAAAAAGGAAAGTACCTAGTTAAAGTTGCTGGGATATCTTTTGACTAAATAACTGTCAACATTAAAAACTGACAGTTTTAAATTAGAAGAAGTAAAAAATACTTACATTAAAAAAAATTACTGAGCTGTATATCTGGTTGTATGCATTCAAAAACCCAGTTTTATCCTGAAACTAAAACTGATAATGAAGTTCAGCATGAAAGCTGTGATACTTCTTTGGTTACCTATAAAAGAGTTGATCGGGAGTAGAAGACCGCAATTTTTTATTAATTATATGATGCTCTACAGATAATTGACTAACTGAATATCTGTCATTATTGCATCAACCATAAGTGACAAACAGGTAAAAACAGTATAAAATAGTTTCCAACTGCACACAGCTATGTCAGAATTAGAGGCTTTGTGCACATTCATTCAGCTACTTACTTTCTCTCCAAAACAGCAATGATGGAAAGTTGGCAAAACCCAGTACAATGAATTCTGCCTTCTCGTTTTATGTGGTTAATTTCAACTATCTGATTAAAAATTATTACACCTTATTCCCCAGCAAGTTTTTGGCTGATATGCACTACTTATCAATGCAGCTGTAAGGTCATTTTAGTGGATCCTTCAAACATCCACCGTTTACAGACACTTGATAGCATGAAAGGAATGCAAACTAGCAAAATATACCAGGTTTTTTTGCACCTTTAAAAAGTATCTATTGATTTACACCTTCTGAACATTTGCCATCTCTGCCCATGTTTACAGAAACATACTGCTAGGAACCCAGAACATAAAGAGCCTACCTTAAAGAAAGTAAAACCGTGACAAGAAAATAACATTATTGTGTTCTGATGAAAGGTAAAAATAATCAAACTTCTTTCCCATTACATTCTGTTTCTCTGTTTTAATTTTATTTGATTTCAAACACTACTGATAATGAATGCAAGAAGTAACAGTGCTGTTTATTTAACTTCACCTTCCTTTTACAATTACGTTCCATTAGTAGTGGCTAATGTATTTGCTGCCACAGGCAAGCTATTTATTTTTACAGTACATGCGCATTTCATTATTTTCTGTGAAATTAAAACCAAGGACATGAACTCTGGATGCTCTGATTCACCCTCAAAATGATTTTTTTTTAACTCTTGTGCTGCCAATTGTTTTGTAACATTTATTATTCATTTTATTTATTATCATTTATTATTCATTTCTCTACTACACGTGATGTCCTCTGCAGTCCTACTTAAATAAGTAAACAAACAAATCTCAAAAATATTTTCTTCTATTTCTTCCCCTGGACTTCTACAGTCTCAGAACTACTCCTTCCCTCTATAACTTACTTGCATAATTGAAAAGTCAAAGGAATGGGCAAACTGTATCAGTACCTAGAGTTCCAATCAAATCAGCTGAGAGCTGCTGAGCTCATCCCCCAAAACATGACTCAGAAATGAAGCCTTTACTTCAATGTTCTTTAGGAAGATTTTCCATATTAGATCTGAAAGAATTTAATTTGTCTCACATTCTTTAACTGCTTGAAAAGAGCCTTCTAGGGTATCTTTTTACTGCTTGAAAAGGAGAGATATTTTGGGCTTTTCAGTAGGACAGGGGCTGGGAAGAGGTTTGCTTCCCTCAAGCACTGCATAAACACACACTCAGAAATTTTAGTTTCTGAGTTTGTCACGCTTCAGGTTTTAAAATCTCAATAAGCATAGTACTACAAGTGTTTCTTGTTTTATATTGTCAACGATACCTACTTGGGATTTTGGAATAATAAGGAATATGAAGCATCTGGTCTTCTGATCATGAATGCACAATTACTCCAAAATCTCAAAATAAAGAATAACAGCACAGAGTGGGAAGCATAATCTCTAATCTGAATGTTTTCCTTAAAGTAGATGATATTATTAAGAGCTAATTACGACACATCTGTTCATGTTGTATAGTACTAGTCTCAGTGAGAAGTCAGAAGAAAGTCATAAAAGTTGTACCCTCTTTTCACTTACGTAGCTCTGGTAACTAATGTACCTAATATTTATTTTATATTGTAACCAGTACATAACATTATTTCACACTGAAAAAAATGCCTGTTAGGACGGGTAGGGACAAATTACAGAGGAGATGAGTTTCTAGAATATGAACTACTAGTTGCATTTTTAAAAAAATAATTTGACTCCATAGCATAGAGAGAGAACATCGGTCCCAACCACACACAAAATAAATCATCTGACTAGAGAGGCTCCTGACCTAGTGTAATATGTAGAGTGCATGTCACAACATTCATCCTCAAATTTCAAGCCACTCTCATGCTACATTAACTACTTTTTTGATCACAGTTTGCCCTTCAATGTCACAGACACCTCCTGTCACAGACATTAGCACAACAGCAAATAAAAGGAGGAGTGTGTTCAGTGAGGTCAAAGTGTACCACCAGGTTCTGAGTATAGGTTGCAAGTATAACTGCTTCCTAATCAAAGTTACCGCCTTCCCTGGATTTTAATAGCACTTAATTATGCTTCCAGGACATCAGATAGGAGGTAGGATTTTAAAAGTGTCTTACTCTGTTGCATAATAGACCACTTGGAGCCATTACAGTCTGTATGAGGTCAATAATACCCATTCTGAAACTCAGCAAATAAATATTTATAAATTATAAAGAAACATTGCTCCTCAGAGTCTATCAATAATTCATATTTTAGAAGGCCTTAAATACATGATAAACCATAATGGCTCCAATGGAACAGTCAACTCTCATAAAGTTCTAGGAGGAATTATTTTTTTATTTGGTGTAAACCTCCATTACAGTTCTATACGAGAGGAACCGCGCGTTAAAATAGCTCTGTAAAAGTGACCCTGTGGATGTGCATGGTTAAGACTAATACTCTTTGTGGTTAGGGGTAAATTGCCATCTGGAGTAGGGAATACGGGTTTCTACTTCTTGTGCAGTATTATAAATGTACAAAGTGCTTAGCAATTGCCTTTATTCCTAATAATAATTATTGTTAGTTGCCTTGCAGCTGCATTGAAGAAGTCCCCAGTGCACCAAATACCATACGGAACACAGAAAACATTAATACACATGCAAAAGTTGTGTTGTTTAAACTGAACGACATAAAACCTACAAGCTGAAAACATTAAATGGGCATAAAAATGCTGAGACCAATCTTAATTCTGTAAGAAAGGAGTTATATATGCAGACTGTACTCCTAACTGATGTGTCCACGCCTGTGCGAAGGCTGCTTGAGGACAAGGACTGAGAGGTGGTTCCCACGCTGCTTACAGTTTTGCCAGGTAAGACAAGCACAAAGTAAATGCAAGGAAATAAGGGGCTCATGACTTTCACATATTAACACTGCAGGTTAATAATGACAGCAATGAATCATTAATAACCTGGGAAAATCCTTACTGACACACAGGCACCATCCTACTCTTACACTGTTTACTTAGCAACATGAAGTGAATTAATGAGTTTCAACCTTTAACTCTGCATTTGCCTTCCGTGTCTATACCATCAATTTAAGCTGACTTAGTGAAGCATGACACTGTGACACAGGATTCCTCTGCTACTCTATCCAGTGTCGCTAGAGAGTAATTTCAGTAGAGAGACCTCCTCCTGAAGCAGATCAGGGCATCAGCAGCACTGAATCGTATTCAGAGGGAAAAGAGAGAACGTGTTAGTGGGCACTGCCTGAAGTTTGTTCCTGATTCTCTCTAGAAATCTTCTAGATTAAGACCCCTCAAGACCTCAGCATATAACAGCTGCAGTTGCTATTGCATTTTATTTAATTAAAAAAAAAAATTAATTAAAAACTGTTAAAGTAAAATCTAAACCATTGGGTGTGCTCAGTTTGGAAAAGGATGTTTAACTCCTGATTTACTCCGGTCACGGTCTGGGATTTTTCTAATTTTGGGAAGTTCTTCCATTTTTCATCCAGTATTAACAAGCTTTAATGTAGGTAATCCCATAATGAAGGGAAGGCATACACACACATGATGAAGCAAAACTCAACATGTTCACTTAAAGGAGGGATGAAATCCTTACTCACATGGATCAGCAGATCAGCAGCTTGGTGAAGGAGCAATCTACATGAATCCATTCCCCTCACTTTGAACTTCTCCCAGGCTTTTCTTCCACATCAGCCAGTGTGCCTGCAGGAGGAAGCACCAGAGGAATCAGCCAAACTGTGGCAAAATGAAACACTTTATTATAATTTTCCTACTAAAGAGGCGATTTTTTTCTGAAATAACAACCAGCTTAGTCACAGGTCAGGCCTCTGAGCACACCATTGGTCCTTATTTTTTCTGACCATTCCTCCTGGGACCACCACCTGGGAGCCCCACTGAAGCTGAGGCCTGAGCCCCTAGCCTAGTTCAGCTATGCCTTGGGCAAGTGATGGCCAGTGCTGTCCCAGGTTGCTCCTGGCTTGCTGCCTGCTCTTCTTACATTGAGCTGGGAGCCACCCACCCCCTCCTGCTTGGCTGATGGTCACTGGGCTGTCAAAGGGACCTGCCATTGCCAGATGTTCTACCCTGCTTGCTCATATTCAGGTGATCTGGCTAGCCAATAGTTCAACATCACTGAGATCCATGCCATAAGCATGCTATAAAATCATAAAATGAATTAAGCTAGCATGAGTTTTGCAGAACAACTATATGATATTTTATCTTTTTGTTCTGTTTACACAGGTACGACCTTCAAGCAGAACACTTGGAACTTGAGAAAGTAATTCCCACTAGATGTATGAAAACTTAACTGGTGGTGCAACTTGCTAACCTAAAAATACTACAAAATAGCTAACCACAAAATTTTTCCAACAGTCCAACTCCTGTAGAATAAGGTCTCTGGTTTGGAAGTAATTCAAGATAGAAGTAAAATGGATAAAGTAAAGATATCTGTCCTTTCTGAAAGCCAAGTCTGCACACAGACAGCCTGAACCTCTTCTCTTACAAAACAAAATGTGGATAAAATTAAGTTGCACTGCCGTATGTTATCAAATGTTCTTAAACTCAGTCTTTCCTGAAGTGTTACTACCAGCCAGCAACGAAACAGTAGTTAGTGTACAGTATTCATCTAGAATGCTTTTTTTTCACATGGCTTTAGCAGAGAAATCTTGCATAAAAATGATTCTAAATTACAGTTTGTGCCATTCAGCAACAGAAATGTAATGAGAAATAAAGTCAATCAGAACCATTTAGTTTTTTCTGCGGATTGCTGCAAGAAAATAATCTTTGTTCTATGAAGTGGAGTGTAAATGGGACTACCTGAGTCATAACTAACACTGATTTCCTATGGAGTTACTCCAGCAGTACAGCCAGAAGCAAACAATGGAAAAATAAATAAAAATATTTGGGCAGTCTTTAGCAATTCTATAGATGCAATTGCATAATTTTGCCAACCTTTTAAGAATTCTTTTAAGGTAAAATAATCCAATAAGATCACAGATTTTGCTCACTATGACATCATAAAGCAAAATTTCAAATCTCCCTAACATTCTGGCTGCACCCAGCATTCTTACTTCTCGGAGAAGTTAAAGTTCAGTGCTCACACTGCAGTATCTCTCACTGACAGGTCTAGAGAGCCTGCAGGTTTTCTTAAGCTGTAGTTCAACTGATAACTCTCCTGAGTTTTTTGCTTCTCATTTACTAGTTCTCCTGCAACAGCTGCCAGTGTACTAATAAAGTATCTCTACTGATGCTGAACAACTGTGAGTATCAGTGTAAAATATGGTTGCTCCACCCCATCTTTTATTTATCTGCTCTCAGAATTGCTTGAGCATGAAGGCAGAATGGTCTCTGAAGATCCCTCCTGTTTTTCTGTTTCAGAGGGCAGGGTTAGCGTGCTGGGTGATTCTCGTTTACAGGCAAAAAGCTGCATGAAGTACTTATTCCATCTCAGTCTTTAGTGCTTCAACCTGGACAACATTCCAATTGGAAGTACTATTAATCTGAATTATTCCTCTTTGTGCTTAATGTAAAATTCCCAGGCTCATTGACTAGGATTATATGACAATTTTCCCCTGTCTGTAAGCTTGGCCTCTGCAATTGGACCACTATATCTAATGGAGCTGACTGGCAAAAATCACATGATCTCTGTATGTCTCATGGATGAGCTTGTTCTGAAGGGGACTCGATCTCTATGCATTATTGTCCCCCACACCCTAGGATTCTTAGCGAGCCATTCTTGAAATAGCTCTTTTTCTTAGTTTTCCAATATCCTTATTGAGATCATATTTTGAAACGCATAAAGGCAATAATACAACTTGTTCCTGAGATGCACACTCAGCAGTACTGAAAAGGTTAACATTCCCAGTTAAAGCAATTAAATGTTTTATTTATATTTTGGGGATTAAGCAAGCAATTCAGGCATTGTAACAAATCAAGCTGACAAGACCTATTCACATAAATGACAATGCGCAGACAAAAATTAGATTAACTTCCAAAATAACAGTAATTCCTTTACCCAGAATGCCCTATTTATGGAAAGTGTTTAGAACATTGCTTCCAATTATTTCCAGCTTTGCAACAAATTATTACAGAACAACCTTTTCTTTATAAAATTACTCTATTTTGATGACTCATTGCACGTTTTCTTTGTATAAATGGACCTTCCTCATTATGTAGATACAGAAGGGATACAATTGCAAAAGAAAAGCAAGACAGAGGGGGAAGAAATAGTTTCCTTGTTAATGTAGCCACACACTTATGAAAACTTTACTAAATTAATGTAGCTTCGGGGTTCATAATTACCTACGTGCACTTATGCCTTGCCAGATGATGCGTAGGTTATTTCCCTGGAATTAAGCAGTCATGCGTATTTACCTCACAGTAATGTCTTCTAACAGACACGTATGCATATACACAAATACACTTACAATCATGCATGAAAAAGTCTGAGAAATAATTAATTTAGAGATTTTCAACAAGAAAAAGAAATTAGAGAAAATGGTCGTACAATACAGTAGGTAAAAGTGGTCAACGTAGCAATAGGGAGGAAATGGTAGGGCAAAGTCCAACTGTTTCCTTGTAAACAGCTCTCTAATTGTTAATCGTTCACTCAGTTTTAAATGACAGGATCTGGGGGTTGTTAGATTGTTGGTACTCCGTTGCCAATTGAGGATGATCACCCTTAGAAGTACGAGAGTCAGCTTTGTATCACTGATATCTGACTGCTGCAGAACTACATTAGCTTTGCTTTTAGATCTGGCCCCTGCTGTCCAAAGCCTTTTAAACATTAGCTTATTACAATGCATAATTTATCACTACAGATTAAAGTTATTCATGCATAGAAGACAAAAGACAATGCAGGGTGCTTGTCTAGGGGGATCTATGCTGACTAATCATAGTTGCTGGTCATTGTCTCTCTAGTCCTCGATCAGAGCACTGATTATCTAAGAGCTTCTCTGTGCCCTACCAGGATACATGCTGCTGGCAGGATATGCTCTGTCAGTACTTCTGGATCTCTATGACTTGGTTTTATTCAGGAATAGTGCAGCAACACAGCCAAAGCTATTTGTGTATAAAGATTTTTCAGAGAGAGGTAACACTATTCTTTAGGTGACTACTGTTAGTGAAAATGTTGATGTTATTCACCGGTTGGCTAACCTGAGTTGATTTGTTCTTGCTGAATGTTTGGTTTTTTTAATCCTGCTGCATGTAGAATACCATTGAAAGATTAAGTAGGAGAGCCTAGAGCTTTATGTAGAGCGTGTTTTTTTTCATGACGTAAATCTAACTAAATAAAGAACAAAACCTGGAATGAATAGTGGGAGCACCATTTGCCTTTGTCATCTTCCTGCAGTCTATGCTTTTTTCTTTACTTGGACTCATAAATTCTCAACAAGCTTGATATGCTTAGCTAAAAGAAAGAAAAATCCTCCCCATAAACCATTTCACGGAAACAATGTTCAGATACTAGTCTAAATGCTGTACTGTGCTTTGCCCTATGTGTAATTGTGTAAAAAACAATGCTGGAAAACTTGTTTTCCTACTTATTTTAACAAATAGTAATCTTTTTCCTTATAACAATGACAGTAGTAGTAATTATCCACTCAATGTGATGCACATCTTTGGCTTCTCAGCCAACTTTCCTTTTTTGGCCATCACCTCAGAGTAGGATACCCTGGGTGAGCAGTATTATTTATCCTTCCTTCTACTTCCCTCCAGAGACCCCTATACTCTCTATGTTCCTTTGACCCCAGGTATATTTACAATAACTTTGATGTTCTTACGTGATAACATTTGCAATTTAGTCAATGTTACCATATTGTGCAGAAAGCTTTTTTGTCTTCCTCCTACTTTCTGGAAACACAGCACCTTCCCTAAACAATGCATAAAATAGGGCATCCACCTACATCCTCTATCGTAACAGTTCTTTATCATACAAATGTGAATGTGGTGAGATTGCAAGCAAGGAAATAAAGTCCTTAATGTAATTTCTGAAGTGCCTGATCATATGCCATAGGAAAATTATGTCCTTCATCCCCATAAACTAACTCTGTAAACCAGAGGGCAAAAGAAGACTGTGCAGCTGATAGTGGTTAAAAAAAAGCACCTTGCAGAAGATGGCAACTGCAGTTGTTGAGGTGCATTATTAAAAGTGACAGATTTTGGATCTCGTCTTTTTTCAAGTCCCCTGTGAGTCACATTACCATCATTTCTTCATCTGTAGGGGACAAACTCTGTCCCTTCTATGAATTATGTCAGCAATCTTCCATCAGACACATGCAATATTGCTAGGTGACACCTTGCAGCAGGTGTTCACTTCTTCCATATGGTGCTTCACACATTTACTTGAACTATCATATCTGAAGCATATTGAATTTGTTCAGCCTACAGAAGATGTCAAGCTAGATGGACGACATTCTTTTAAGTATGTACATTCATCTTGGCTTGACAAGTGTCCATTTGACACTGAGTGGAAATTCTTTTCCCAAGAAGGCTCCAGAATACCGTATTACCTGTCACTGTAATTGTTGTGCTGCCAGACCTTTGCAAGAAATGTTTGTGGATTCCCACTGGCAAATTACTTTTATCCTGATATGTCTAAGTATAAAGTATCTAAATTTCCTGTTCTCAACTGGGTAAGTGAGCACATTTTATAAACAATAAACAAGTCCTTACCACCTTTTAGACTTCTATTTCATAAATGAGAGTACTGGGTCTGTGCTACTGGCTGCTTCAATAAAATGGCCTCTTCCTTTAAAATGGCCTCTACTGGAAAGTTGAATTCTATTTTTTTGTAAACATTTTTTTTTTCCCTAGAACACAGCCTATTGATATGCTATGTAATTATTCTCTAGTCGCTTGTTCAGCACAATGATACCTACAGCAATGAATCTTCAACTGCTCTTGTATTTGCTGGAAGGATCCAGTCACTTAACATGTGTGTGTAACATTTGGCATCCTGATTTAATTGCTGCAAAATTGTAGACAGTTTAGTAAGAATACTTACTGACTTGGACAAACCAGGGAAGAATGACACAGTCCCTGTGAAGTAAGATTAAAAATCAGCAGGCTACAACATCATTTGTAATCTGACAATAATTATGCTCTATGAAATGAAGACACCTATTCTTTTTTTTTTTCTAAAGCCCATTATATTATGACAGCACAAATAAGCAGACAAAAAAATCCTGGTCAATCTGTGTTAGGATGATACACATGAAAAGGCTGGTGTATATGTAGTAGCAAAGGTGTCAATCCCCCATCCACATAGTGCCAAAGATCCTCTAGCCTACTTCCTAGTATTTTTCTGCACTGAACAGATTCTTGGCAGTAGCCCCAAAATTAATGAAGCAAACGTGTCTCTTTCACAAAATCTCTTCCAGAGTTATGTTTTTCTATAACAGATTTCACTCCTGACAAGCTGGTGCTGCTGGTTACTGCTGTATCCTTGGGATTTTATCTTGTTTCTTGCTGTAGCCCTGGGTAGGTATCACAAGCTGAAGTGAAAATACCCACAAAACCCCCCATAGTGTTTATCAAAACTAAACCTGGAGAAAGAAGGATTTAGCCTTTTAGGTCATGAAAAACTGAGGTTATAATCTGTGCAATTCATTAGATTTAGGGCAATTGCTCATTAAGCACGTTAGCCCTGGTTCCACTGACTAGTGCCATGTAGGTGATGGCCTTATCACCAGAGAGTTCTTCATTTGGTTTGACTTCACTCAAAATCAGGTTCATAAACAAGGCGATCTTGCAGTCACTGGAGGTTTCACCCAAAGGCACTGCTATCCAAAGAATTTGTTTTCAGTTTTTTTCAGGCACTTCTGGCCTGTCTGAAGAGGTTGGTGGTTGTTTGAATGGCTGTGGGCATTTTCCTGCCTGTCTTGTCCCACTGTTGAGGTTAAAAGCAGTCAATGAGAAAATGTTTAGGGGATGTGTGCACAGTGGTACTGTATAGCCCCCTCCTTGACTATGTGCAGGTGCTGGAGGTGGCCCCACCCAAGCCCTGGTTTTGACTTTGTGTTCCTTCCCATCACAACACCCTGTGCCCTTTTCTCGGCAATGCCTCACAGGCCTAGTGCTTGCCTTCTCCTTCCCCCATCGTTCTTCGTTTAAAACCCTCCTAATAAGGTCAGCCACCCCCTTGGCAAAACTAGTTTTGCCCTTCTTTGTAGGCTCCTACCCACCTCTCCCAAGCAGGCACTGGTCTGCAAGTGGGGTCACATGGCCACAGAACCCCAAGCCCTGCCACCACCACCAGTCCTGCAGCCAATTATTAACTTGTTCTAGTAGTGACATTGTCCTCATACCCTTTCCCTTCGTGGGCAGGATTGAGGAGACCATGTGGGTCCTCATGCCTTGACTACTATCCCCAGAGCTTTGTAGTCACTTTTGATGCTTTTATGACTCTTAGTAACATCATAGTCATGACTACCCCAGCTTTGTCTCTGTGGGGACCTCACTCAATTGTTGCCGTGGCTATGGTAGCCTTTGTAAATATAACTTATTTTTAGAAACTAACTTTTATTACCCTGATGCTAAAGCCAAGTTAAACAGCAGATTATATACTACAGACAGCTTTGCTTTCATCTTACATTAGTTTCTTAAAAATACTTGGCAATTTCTTGTTATAAAGTTTAGCAATTTGTTGTAAAACCATTTCTATCAACAATTCAGTTTCACACAGTTCATCATTGTAAGTACAGAGAGAAATCATCAGTGTGAGAACTTCTTAAACTCCTTCTGTGTAAACCAATGAAAAATGTTAAATAGTCTTGCAAAGACTTTGGTTTCCTTTTATAGCATCCTAATTTACAAGCTTCACAACCTAGTGCTGTATACTTTCTACTTCTGCTTCAGTGGTATTTTGAAGTGTGTTGGGATGAGGAAGCTGTCTGTAAAAGCCTTGTCTCATGCACCTTATTATACTTTTAAGTTGTCAAAGCTTTTTCTTTCCAGTTTTCCCTGATACAACTTGCTCATTGTGAGGGATGTCTGTGCTTGGTATCATTTTCCAATACTTCAATTTGATCACATTAGTTTTTACTGTGTTCTTCTGAAGTCATATTTAATTTGTGGTTTACACCACTGATCCTCTATGGCAGCAGTGATCATTCTCTGTGTGCCATACAGGGCTTTCACTTTTGGGACATGTCTTTTGATTTTCTTCCACATTTTGTTCATTCTTTTAAAATCAGACACGTACTATATGATATTTTTTCCTTTCTTTTTCTATAAGAATTAACATTTCCCTGCATTGTTGCCACTATTACAGAGCCTCCCTTTGGCAGCTTTATCTTGAATAGTGATCTCAACAATTCTCAAGACATTCTTGAAGTCTCTAACTGTCTGGTTCAAGAAATATTCTTTGATGTTGTCAGAAATGTTATCACTGCACCATGGTGCATTATGAAATCAACTCAGTCCACATAAAGTCATCAAAATAATGTTTCGTATATTTACATCTCTTCAAATGTCTCTTACTTTTCACACTCATTGTTATCATGTTCTATGACTTAGAGTAAAACCCCAATTTTGTACTTGCCCCTCTTCAACACAGAACTTTATTTTTTGTGGTCTTTTGTGATATTATCAATGTATTACACAGATGTGACTTAATGCTTTGTTAACATAAGGCACCATGTCTCTTCTGGCACGGTTATCTCTTAGTCATAAATAATTTTTACTTTCCTATTTACAGAGTTGCACTTGCCATCTTGCTTTCACCAAACTTTGGAGAAATCTCTTGTATTTTCATTTTAATCCTGAGATTTTCATTAACCTTAGTTTTTAGTTTCTGAACATTTGTGAAGAGGTACATAAATATTTCATATATGTCTGTCTATTTTTATGTGCCTTAAACATTGCCTAATATTTGTTAATGTTATTCTTCAGCATTTTCTGCCTTTATTTTTTTTTTTTATTTCTTATTCATATTCAGAGAATGCAACATTTTTCTGAGGGGATTATGATATTCATTATCTTAAACAGTGTGCTCTTTCCACTGTTTTACATTTCCTGCATTTCAGGTATAAAGAAAAAAATACTCAAAGACTGTCTTAATTTTAATTGTCATGATTTTAACTCATACTGGCTTGGATAATATAACCTAGAGCCAGTATAGTGCAGATGAGTCTCTAAATGGATTACACCACATGATCTATTCACATAAGTCAAAATCAGAAACAAATTATTAACACAGTGTATTATTCTGTGTCAAGGTATGAAAAAAGAAGTCAGAGTATCCCTGTAACCAAGCTGGGATGCTCTGGGCTACATGAGCGGTACAGTGGATGGGTGAAAACTGACTGAATTGTTGGGATCAAAAGGAAGTGGTTAATGTTTCATATCCTGCCTGGAGGCCCATTCCAAGTGGAGCATCTCATGGATCTGTCCTGTGCAATGTCTTTATAATCACCCCAGAAGGTGTGGAGTGCACCACTCTGAACACTATCTTCCTGCTAAGTTGAAAGCGTAGTTAAAGGCAAGATAAATGGTACCCACTGCCTTCCCCTTGTGCTTAGATCTAGTTATTTTATGACAAAAGATAAGCTAATAAAAAATAATTTCTCCATAGGATGTCTGTGCTATTAGTTTCCACCTAACATTTTTTCTTTCTTTTGCCTGGAAATGGTTCCCATGAGGACATGTTCCCAGGAACTGAGGTGAGGTTGTCTAGTTTGTAATTCCACAGATCTTTCTTCTGGCATTTGTTGAAGATAGGTGTTACTTTTTCTATTTTGTGCAAACCAGGGACCCTTTCTCATTGCTAAAATCCCTCCAGGTTATTGGAGAGTGGTTTTGAAATGACATCAGTCTCTATTTCACAACCACAATCTCTATTTTACAACCACGTGAAAAGAAGAGTTTAAAAGTAATGACAAATAACTGGAAGAACTTGCATTATAATATTGTACATCCTACAAGTTTGCTTTAGCAGCCTTGGATGCTCTTTGCAGACCTGTGGTTCATAGGATCTACCATATTTTGACAGGGTGATAGATGGATGAAAAGGAAGAAGCTTACAGTTGGTTCACAGGCACCACTTTCAAACAAATAAAGCTTAAATTAGAGCCTGGTAGTTTTAGAGAGCAAAATAAATGTGAATGCAGAAAACTTCACGAGGATGCCACGCGTTTTAAGGGCACGGATTGTACAAAAAACCAATTATCACCACATGCTTTGGAAGATATTTAAGGTCTTCTACACTTTGTCAGGGAAGGCTACAGAAGTTGGTTTGTTCCCTAACAGCATCAGCAAACATTCACTTTCAGCTCGGAGCTTTACTTTTGACTGCCCTTTTTGTCACCAATTATTTTGTGTGCACACCAAAGGAAATCAGTCACAACTGTCAGCAGCATTGATC
The DNA here is from genome assembly GCA_025331215.1 of Actenoides lindsayi. NCBI lineage: Eukaryota > Metazoa > Chordata > Aves > Coraciiformes > Alcedinidae > Actenoides > Actenoides lindsayi. The sequence goes on from WTSP01020097.1 coordinate 68,977, forward strand.
CCGCTTCTCTCTGCCAGATGTTCTTCTTGTCCATCTGCTCACACTTGCTTTGCACAACATGAAAAAGAACTGGAGGCTGTGAGGTGACACTGCAATTAACCTTGTAAATTATTTCTCTTTTGCAAATGAAACCAGCAATTGGGCCCATAACTTACACAATTAAGAACAATGCATCTTAGTCATTTTCTGTAATCCTCCATTTAATATTTGATCATTGATTTAATGTTTAATACTGTGGAGTCATTGTTCTGTGTCCCTCATTTCTTGAATGTCCTTGATTTTAAGGATAGTCAGCGAGATAGTATCTTGATCTTGCAAAGCTTTCCTTGTGTGAGTACTCTGATGAAGGCCAATGTGATTACTCACATGAATAAGGGTTTGGATGGGTAAATTCTTATATTTCAGATGTGTCACCCCTGTCTTAGCAGCCTTCTTTAACTGTGTGGAGGGGTCTATAGGTGTTAAGAACAGTTATTTTCAAAACTCAAATTTCTGTGCAACATAATTTGAAATTTTGTCACTTCTTAAAACAGTTATTGATAATCTTTTTTTTAACCATGGAAAATTGAAACTGCCTGTCAATATCACTTGACATCATGTGAATGAGAATATGCATATGTATTTTTGACACATACTAAAGTGAAACACTTGGAAGAGTGAACATTTCAGGCAAATATTTTGCTAATCTAACTAGATATTGAAATATCTTAATCAGAATATCTTAAACAGAACATTATTTTGGTTCTATTTAGACCATGATGGAAAGTATAGTTCACTCTGAATAAGCACAAGTATCTTAGAACTACATCCAGAGACATATTACTTTATGGGAGTGTCCTTGGATAATGAAAGTTTAAGAAATCAACTTATCCCAAGCACATAAGCAAATATTTTTTCTTCACGTCACTTTCAGAAGTCACCAACATTTTTTCTCATTGTGTATCTTTTTCAGTATTTAGAAAATGTGAGGTAAGAAGATGAGCATTGCTATCCTGCCATACTGTGACTCAAGGGTAAGTGGCATTCACGGAAGCACAGATTAAGAGTGGTAGGGGTTGGAAGGGACCTCTGTGGATCATCTAGTCCAACCCTTCTGCTAAAGTAGGTTTACCTAGAGCAGGCTGAACAGAATCATGTCTGGGACAAGTGAATGCCAAAGCTTATCTGGTGTTCATCTGCATTCAGCAACAAGTGAATCAGTTCTCTACAGAGTTAAAATAAAGACACCTTCAAAATATATGCTGCTCCAATTTATAGAAAGCCTCTCCTCTCCTTTCCTCCCTTTCCTAATAAACAGGTTTATTTTGCTGTTTAGTCAATAAAGCAGTGCTTTTAGTAACTTCCTGTTCTACATCATCACAACTTTTTACCACTTCACCAAATGAGAGAAAAAGCAATCCATAAAATCTCCCATTGGTCACTGTCCCTTTCTCACTTCACAGACTTGCGACCAAGTCAGTACAAGTTGACACTTTTTTTGCTCAAGTTTGTTTATCTTTCTCTCTCGTTGTGCTGTCCATTTAATTAAAGGTCAGGATCTATGACTATAATCTTCTTCTGGGATAATAGCTAAACCTAATAGGGTATCTTCTTTATAACACTGACAGTCTATCACTGCTGATTCCTCATGGTAGCTATTCTGTGCACCTCATCATTCTGCTGGATCTTTCAGTAGACACTGTCTTTAAAATCCCATTTGTACCATTTGGATCAGGTCAGGAAGAGTAATGGCTCTAATCTCGTTGGAGTGATATTATTAATCCTGAAGAAAGTGAGGAGCAAGATGCTTTCTCCTGCCAAAGAACTCAGACCTCAGTTCTGCAGTGGGTAATCCCAGGTTTACTGCACGTGGCAAAATGACTCAAAGATTAAGCCATCATTTCTCATCATATTTAAACCTGCATGCTATGTTAAACCAATTTCAGAAAACTGAGATGGAGGACTACAGGTTCCCTTTCCAGTTTCAGCCAGCTTGTTTTAAATTTTCTTAATGTTTTTAGCAGAAAATATAAGCAAAAGTAAACAGAAATAGCTGTGAATCACAGCAGTATTCCTCAAGGATCATAATCATATGCTGAGCATTTGCTTTGGAACATAACAGGTGTATATTTGCTGATGTGTAGAAATTTGAGAAATTCTCTTCACAATTAACACCAGATACAGTAATTTGACATTTTAAATTTCAGGACTGACCTGTTCTGTGTAAAAGCCATTAGCATGAGCTGCAGTCACTGTTACTTCTGAACACCCAACCAGGGTTTTTTAGCACCTGGAAATAAGATTTCCAAAATGCTCTGTGTGCATCTGTTCTGTGTACCCATGGAAGTGGGTACCGATTTAGGGGTAAGCTCCACTGCTTTGTGAACAAGAAGGGTAGCAAAGAACAGGACGGAATATCAGGCTTTTGTTTCCCTTTAGGAGATTTATGTCCCCATGCACACTGACCTGGAAAAGGATTGGCTAAATCTATTGTGCCTGGCCAAGGTGTTTCTATAATTTACACCTCCATATGAGAAATATTGATAACATAACACCGTGCAACACCATTCCTTGAAAGGCCTCAACATAGCCTTCTGCAAAGGCAGATAGGATTGTAGGCACTGAGCTGTACTTCTGCAAGCTGTCTGCATTTCCAGGTGTCTTTTGCTCCCCTACTGCAGTCCCTTGCATAATGTAGTTCCCTGATTCTAGTCCACAGAGAACTGCATTAAGTTGGCACAGACTGAGCCCTTAAAACCCCCAACTAGTTTCAAAGCACTAGCTGAAGGACGGTGCACATAAAGACACGGACCCTAGCTCTTGCTTCAGTATACTCCCGTACTCTCCCAGTCAGGTGAACTATTATAGACTATGATGGGATATCCGTGGGTACAGACACTCAGCACAGGCATCAGCAAACATGACGAATAAATCGAGTGGAGCTAATTGAAGAAAATTCAGCAGAATGTCCCCATATGTTAACCTGTTCCCTATGTTGAATCATGACGTTTGGAGAAGTAGGATGGAGATGGGGAACTGGTTGTTTCCATTTCTAGTTTGAATTGGCCCTTCTTAAAATGCTACAAATATACTTCCAGCAGATCATGAAAAAAGTAAAAAGCAGTTGTTGTGCATGAACAATCTGTGTTTGGATTGGCACCTATATTACTCAAAAAAGTTTACAATGTCACAAAATCTTTATATTTGTCAAAAAATACTTTGTATAACAATACTTTGTATAAAACAGTATTTTTCAAGATAAAAAAGGAATTGAATCTAAGAACCCCTCTTTTCCTTTTCAGCTTTAAGGTGGAATGAAATCAAATTTGCAAAATACTTGCCAAAATAGAAACTTCTTGACTTACCAGTACCAATAACTTAGACATGAAATATTTTCTAAGTATTAATGCAATAAAAATAACATTCATTAAAGATGGTCAGCAAAGGGGAAGTAAACTTCTAACAGCCCTTATTCCTAGCTCACCTTGGCATTCCTATGAAGAAAAAGCTATTACCAAAAATACGAATCAAGTTCAGTGTTATTTCAAGAGCTTAAAAAAGTATTCTCAGACTCCTCTTCCACCCCAGCATATTGACTGCTTTGATTTCACTTTCCAGGGAGGCTGACACTTAACTTGTGGGGTTTTCAATGAAATCTCAAAAGGACAGACTAAACGAGTGGCACAAAGCTCACAGAAAGAGAATGCACAGCTGGAGCACAAAGATGCATATTACAGCAGACCACTGAGCCGCACTCTACACTCATTGCTGTTTCTATTGATGGAATTTAGCTTTTCCTCTTTGTGGGTAAAAAGAGGCTCCTTCTAGCTCTCCACATGGATCTTCAGAAACCAGGGACCATCTTCAGATGATTAAAGTTCTCTACTAAATCCCAATGACTTTTATTATTTGACTCACACTCAACACTCTTCAAAAGCATTCAAGAATTCTTAGCCCTCTACTGATGGAGGATCAAAGGCGTGGAAGGAATTTAGGTGTCCATGGGGACTTTTAGGAAAATTTTCTCTTCTGTACAGAGCTCAACTCTTTCTTTAGTCTACACCTGCATAAGGGAAGGACCCACCTCATATTTTGCTTCAATAATGTTCATTCCAATAGGAAAAATCAAGTTTAAGGTGAGATGTCACCTACTTGAGATACTAGGAGGTGTATATTTAGGTTTGCAGTTTCTTACTCAGTTCCAGGATCCCCAGTGTTCTTTGTCTGTTTGCAATCTCCTGTGTGTTTAAGGCTATCAAAATATGATTTTTATCAAGTTCAGAATCTATTTCTGTTTTCCTTCTAAATGAAAGTTGCAGGAAGAAAGGAAGAAAGGCTTCATTGTCCAAAGTCCTCACTTCATCTTTCAACAAGCAAGTTGGAATTTTAAAATATGGTTGGAAAATAGAAGCTGAGCTCAGAAGAAATGGAGGGAGAGAAAGAAAAGAGCATAAAATTAAATCAATGTCTTCCTGAGACCTGAGAATATAGTTAAAAATAACAGTCTTAATATGCATTTCCTGGGGGTATATGAAGTGCAGTAGTTTTTGAGAGACATTGTGATGACTCACGCTGGATTGGAAAATGACAGCTACAGAGGAGAATGAGACCAAATCCCATGGGTTTTACACCCTTTTTACTCAGGCAAGTTGCCACTGGCACAAAGAAAGCAGACTCTAAGGGAGCCCTAAGAGTTAGGTCAGAACATTCTCTTCTTCCATAGCTAAGTTGTTCCCAGCAGTATACTCTGAATTTTTCTGTCCTGGGGTACCTCAGTGACACACGCAATGAAGCTGAGACCCCTGGGCAATCTCTATGTGCTGCTAAAAATTCCACCGCTTTAGGGTATATAATAAAAACTTGAAACCTTTTAATGTCCTGACTATCAGGCTGTTGATGCTGATACTCAGTTTCCATACTCTTTTTCCCCTTTCATTTCTTACAAGACTTTCACTGATATTTGTGTTTGTCTCGAGAGTGATCAGAATGACAGGCAGGGCAGTGGACTACCTGAATTTAGCAACACACGGGCCTCATTACAGCCCATCTCTAAGAAAGAAAAGTATATGTCTTTCCTATAGGTCTTTCTATTGTGTAGGGAAGCTAAATATATCTGATGCATTTCACTTTTCCTCAAAGATCAGCCCCTTCAGTTTTGATGCTGAATGACAGCCCCTAAAAGAACACTTTTCTGTAGAACCACACAAAATGATATCCTACAGGTATGGCTGAAAGCTCTGTGCAGGCTTGGTGAAGTCTTTCATACAGGCATAGTGGGTGTACTGAGCTGGCTAAAGTTGTAATGGTTTCTTCCTTATACAATTTTAATTGAATGTCCATTGTCATCAGCAAACATTCTATTGTTATTACTCCTTGTCATGTAGATCAGCTCCTGAGATGATTTTTTATAATTGTTAATTATGATATTAGAGGTCAGCAAGTATCACAGGACATCTTGGAACGGAATGCTTTTCGATAGCAGTGATCCTGTCGAGGCCTTGCTGTCAGCTACCAGTGCTCTGCAGCTGGGCTGTGTGGAAACAGCTGCCTCGTGGGGCTGAGAGGAGGGATCACCTCCCTCCTCACTCCCTGCCCCTTTTTGGCTCAGAAGCTTCATTTAAGGTAAGGGAATCTTGTACTTGGTGACTGCCTGAGTAACACTGCAGATGTGTCTGTTCTGTCAAAGTGCCCTCCTGACCCTGGGCTCTTGACGTGACCTGTTGACCTGCCCCATCGCAGGTCCTGCCTGGTGGTCTGGGCTGAGAGTGGCCCTGGGAACTGTCACCAGGCCTGCTCTGCTCTTCTTGTGTGGGTACCATGGAGCTGCACCCTGTGTAGGTGAGGGCAGTGCCCTGCCAGCCGCGCTACCACTCCCAGCTCCCAGCGCCCTGAGCTCTGCAGTGGAGCTGGCCCTGATGCTTCCTGGTGCATAGTTGGGTTTGGGTGGCTGATATTTAGTGGCTGGCTCAGCAGAGAGCTATTTGAGGTAACAGATGAAAATTTCTAAAATCCATCTTACTTTAAGTGTAGAAGTATGTATCTTCAACTGCAACATGCACATGGTCAGTGCTTGTCACGCTGAAGGGCAAGAGGACTGCACTGAGAGCAGGTCTGCCTTTGCCAGGCTGGGTGTCCTCCAGAAGCTGAGTCCAGAGTGACCTCAGCACCATTTTATCATCCCATAGCTGGAAATTATTAGGTGGGATTTTAGATGAATCTGACCTTTCTAGGAAGATTTCCAGGGTGTTATTTGAGGATGGAGAGGAATCTGGTTCCTGACACTTTTATTTCACTGAGCCACACCTTTTTTTCCCTTTTGAAGAAAAATTAAGTAAACAGGTTGAACAAATAAGCTCATCTCCTTTCTAGTATTTAATTAGGCACAGAAGATCCTAGGTTTAATTGAAAGATTTTTTTAAAATATATTTTCACAGTTTTCTATTTACTTTCTTATTTTCAATAACCTATATTTATATTTTAAACTAGCTAAAGGTAATTAAATATTGGAGGGGGAAAAGTCTAATACCTTGCATATCTGCTTTTATGCAGGTTAAAATCAAACCAAACGATTGTCTCTTTAAGTCTTACATTAAACCAGGTAATTGAACATGATTTGTAGTTTTCACCCATCTTTATAAGAGAAAATTAATGAATGAACTGGACAACTTGACTGTAACTATAATACTTTTACTGCCCCTTATCTTAGCTGCATTAAGAAAACAGTTACTTTCTTATGACAATCTACAACTAAAATCTATGCATTGTTCTAACATTTTAATTTATTCAGAGTACTGCACCTTTCACAATGTGCCAAAAAACTTCATCAGGGGAAAATTCAAACTTCATTATAAGAATGTATTAACTCTGTTACAGTTTGGTCTATGAGAGCAGCATCCATAGTATGATGTACTCATAGGGTGACAGAGATTATTGATTTGTCAGGGAAATTCAAAACAGCATAGTAAACTTAATAAAAAAAACCCCAAATCATTATGCTTTTGGTTAGAACATCTTGAAATTAAATCTGCCATTTAAATTTGCCCAACAGAAAATCTAAATCTGTGGGCAAAATTGTATCAGATTAAAAAAAAAAAAATCTATATACCTACATTTAAGTATTGTATCAGTTTATGTGTTTATTTCTATATAATGGAAACTAAATTTCCCGAAGAAAAATTTTTTTGTGAGCATAAATTACTTGTCAACTGTCAAATCCCTTGTTTTTCCATATTCAATATAAAAAATATATACCATATGTTTTTAAATAATAGAAGTTGGAGCAAATATTTGCAATAAATTACAGAAACAGTGGGCAGAACCAAAAGTTTACTCAGTTTAATTTCTTCATAAAGAGAGGTCATTGACATTAATGTTTCTAAAACTCGGTGCCTGAACGTGCTTAGTCCATGGACCTCTGGGAAAGGAATTCTGTGAAATGAATACCCAATAGCTTTAAATTATACCAGGACCCACACCTTGCTCGCCTGTGTTTTTAGGAATCTACAGGGTGAAGACTGAGGAAAAAAAACCCTAAACTCTTCGTGCAAAGGACAAAATACACAATCTGAAGTTGAAAATTGAATATGAAAAGGTAGCAAAAATCCACTACGGTTGAAAATATTCCAAAGCACATCCAAAGAGAATATATAGTTAGAATTCCACTATAAGATTGAGTAGAATTATTCTTCTGCAGTCAATTTAAGCAAGGCTGAATACTCCTACTTAGAGTTTATATCAATAAATTATACCATGAATTATTTTACCACATAATCATTTTCATGTATTTGAAATAACTGAAGAAATTTAATGTGGGTATAAGAAAGGTTAATGCCATTTAAAGAAATTGAAAAATACAGGTAATGTGATCTAAATGAGATATTCAGCTGAAAGCTAAAATATATTAAGTAGTGGCTATCTCATAATCCAAGGCTGGGTTTCGTAGCAGCGTAAGTATCTAAGCACTGTGTAATTTTAGTAACTTTCTGCGTATAATTACTGAGAAATTAACTGCAGTTACAGGATCAACATCAAATGAATATTTCATAACTGATTACAAGTATAAAAAGAATTTACTCCTGGAAGGTTGTTGTGATAGTGTTTTTAATGAACACTTGACATTATTAATACTGTGATTATTTATTTCTTTCACATTGGAGTTGTATCTGGCATTTGGCAGCGATATAAAAATAGATGATCTCTGACTTGAGCATCTTCTATAAAATGACAATAGGGCAAAGTGGAGAAAGGATAAAAAAAAGATAACTTGATAAAGCTCTTTGGAAGTCTAAATTGACTGTCTCTAGTTTATATCCTAAAAATAACCATTAATTCTGAGAAAAAAAGAGGGAAAAGCTTTTCTCCGTCTGCACTGCACTGCACCTTTACCTCTTATTTCTGAGAGAAGAACTGGAGCATTCTTTTGTTCACATTATCATTTTGTTCAGTGTTGTGAGTGATTTATTTAGTGATTTAAATTATGTTATTAGCTGTTGGCTGCATCAGTTGTCCTTAGACTCCAATCTCCCCAGTGTTACCATCCCCTTTTTTGAGTTCCAGGCATGTTTCTGGCCAGCAGACCACTAGAGATATAGCTTTAAAGAAACACTGCGATTTTCAGGGAAACTTGGTATTCTGACATTTTAAGGAAAATATAAAATATCAGGAAACATGATAAAAATCATGAGAGTTGACAATGCTGCCATCTAGCCTTTGAAACGTAATCAACAGGAGCAAACTGATACAAAGCAGTGAGTCTCTGAATGTCTCCATTAGCTCCCTAATTACCAGGCATCTATGAGAACTTTCTGTGAAGTCACAGCAGCTTGGCCATGGACAATGAGTCCTCTGACATCATTCTCGAGAGCAAGATTCTGTCTGTGCTGACCCAGTGACTTCATATCCTCGGATGCTCAGAGGCTGCAGAGATGGGACACTGCTGTGAAGCCCCTCATGATAACAATTAAAAAGCCAGCAAGCTTCTGTGTGCTATCATTTGAGGAAGGATTATGGTCAGCACATCATACACTCTCACGTCTGGCTTCCTCTGTTTGTAAGTTGAGCTGCTGATAGGAAAATCTAAAAGTAAAAGACTTACAAGATAAAGAAAACCTTTTTTTTTCTGTCTAATTATATTCCTCTCATTAGTATTTCTTTAGATGAAGGCACAAGTCTGAGACCTTTTGTATTACCTAAGGTGATCAAAGTGCAATTCTCTTGTATACAGGTAGGATCGGTGGTGGGTTTTGTTTTAAACACTGTGTTTTTAGCTGTGTTTTATGTGTGCACACTGATCTTTGTAGGAGATACATCATTCTTATATGTATTAATACTTGTACACTGTTACTACTTACATTTGAAATGCTAATTTGCTGTTTTTTCCTGTTCTTGCTTTAAAACTAGCATTTGTCATTGTTTTGTTCTAGTCTGTTTCACAATAATTGATTTGGTGTTCGCTTGTTAATTGGTTTAGTTGTTACTTTATTGAAATTCATGGATCTGCTGATGTCCCGAGGAGGGTGTGTTTTCCCTGGTACTCACTAATTGCACAGCGTTAAGGATTCAGAAGCTTGCAGCTTCTTCATAAAGCAATCAACACATTTTATTAACTTCCTGAGTCTCTGCTCCCTGAATCACAGCATTTGTGATCATGCTCTTAGCTGAAAACAGGTGCCATATTTGTATAATAAGAAATTCTTTGAAATGAACTCATATTTTACTTTTAAAAGAGTAATTTATTGGAGACAAATTGCTATAATTATTATTTATTTCTACAACAGAAGCACTGGGAGTATCAAAATCAGAGCTACATTGTGTTACGTGAAGAACAAGAGAATTTAAGATACTCGATGAACCAAAGAGCCTACAGAGTAAGAGTTAGAGGGTTCCTAACTGTGTTAGTCACACAAGAAGCTTAGAAAGAAAGCAAGTAGAAGTGCCACACTCACCAGCATAGTATTTGCAAAAGCAATGAAAGAAAGAGAAAAAAGAGAGAGACATCAAAGTTCCTGGATGCCTCATCTGGTGACTACCCAATGTGGGCAGAAACAGTAATCACCCTCTGGTGACAGTCCGTCAGGAAAGCGGGTGAGTAGGAGCTGGGATGTGACCTGTCCCTGCAGACCCTACTGTCCTGTAGACCAGACCTTGCTGAGGGTCTCAGCAGAGGCTGGACAATGGCCTCTTCCTGTCAGACCCTGAAAACAGGAGAGAAAGGAAACCTGGCCTGATACTGAGACCTCAAAGCTTTTAAAGTTTCTACAGCTGTACTGTGAAAGGAAAGGTACAAATCAGGAGAGCAGTCACAGATTCCTTAGCCTTCATTTCCCTCCTTTCAGTTCCTTTAGTTTTCATTCTACATTTTCAGTTTTTCCATCCTACATTTTTTAGTTTTCAGCCTTTGATCTTTTCCTCACCAAACCACTGTAGCTGTCTTTTATCCTTTTGTAATCCACTTAACAAGAGAAAATTTAGGTTATATTGTTTTAATAACATTGCCTGTAGCATTCCCAAATCCCTGCCCTTCCTCCACCAGTGGATTTTTATATCGTTCCCCATTGCCATCTTTGTCTAAATAAAATTCGACTGAGCTATGTAATTGCACACCTCCAGCTCCTCTCTCCAGTGTTCTTGTATAAATTCACAAAAACTACCATATACTTAGTTACTGCCCACCTAGAATTATCACGAGTATATATACACACAGTAGCATAAATGTATTTCCATCATGTATATGAGAGAGTACAGCCCAGGATATCTGGCTTGAGCTCTCCCTTCAGCACAGGCAGCCTTTCCCTTAAGTGATTAGTTGCTGTTTGTATGTTGATGTTCATTCTACCTCAGGTCTAGAAGGATTTGTCTTCCTTCACAGATCTGGGAGGAAAAGAAGTGAAAGAGGCTGCCTGGAGCTCAGCCCTCTCCTTACTCCCAGGACAGGCTCAGCGGTAAGTGGCAGGCAGTCACCAGCTACCCAGCCTGGCTGACAGAACCAGGGGGATATTCTGCGGCTACCTGCATCCAGAGAATTCAGGCTCACATTACTAGTGTGGATTTTTTTACCTTATCAATGATTCACTGGGTGGGTGTCATACACTTGTCCAGGCAGACACCTGAGCAGGAAGACAGGTAAACAATCACATTCCAAACCAGCTGTACAGAATAACCCAGACTCACTCACTACATTGATTATATAGGAAGCCTAACTCTCTGGAGAGTTTCCCAGGAAAAGGTGTTTGATTGGGGGGGTTTTGTTTATTTGTTTTGGTATTGCTGTCATTTCAATCTTTTGCAAGACTATTTTAACCTGTTCCAATAATCCCATGGTTTCTCTAGGGAAGCTCATGTGGATATTTTGTACCTGTCACCTTTGTAGACAGACAAATCACATTCCCCTTTCTATGTGTTCTCCAACTCTTTATTTGTCCTTCAGTCTCCCACCATTCCTTTGTCTGACAAATCCTGTATTTCTTCTCATTTATATCCCACCTCAAAATGACTTCTGAGAAAAAAAGTGTCATTTCTTGTCCACCTCTGGGAGAAAAGAGTTGGCCAGACCAAATGTATCACTGAGAGAAAAGATATTTTTCCAACTTTTTTTAAAATTGGATTTC